>SNQJ01S0121053.1:2839-16523 GCA_010110895.2 Picea sitchensis
AAGAAGTTTTATATATAAAGGGCCTTCAAAAAGCCATACCAGAGGTACAAAAACATGATAGTAACCGTGTTGTTGTTACTAAACTACCCCAATAGAGGGGAAACCAGTTCAACCAGCTGGGTGAGTCTAGCAGTGATAGTCTAACTGTCTTATAGAACCGAAGTGAGCTGTCTAGAATGCAACTAAAAGAAGAAACTATTAAAAGTAAAAAACCCATGTGGGGTCAAACACTTGGCGAGTAACCTAGATAGGTGGCAAGAACGGCCTCATGCCAAGGCTCCTCTTCGACGAGTGTCCCTTTTCTCTCTAGCTGCATCTCAGTGTCCATGTTGCTCTCGTCCCTGTTGGTGAATGGCGAGGTGTCATGTAGCATATGTTGTCCTGCGGCCTTCTCCACTGCCGTGTCCTCATGCTCGACCTGCTCCACAACAATCTCTACTGAACGCTACGTCTGAGCCTTTCCTTTGTCGATCTCTGCATGGGGTTCTTCCGCTGAAGCCTCGCCTACTGGGTTGGAGGGGAAAGCATCTTGGAAGGAAGGAAGAATCTGAAGGAGGGTCAAAATCTTTCCATCCATGATCTGCAAATGGAATTGAAGGTCCTCCATCCCCTGACGGAGTTCGAAGACCAGACCATAGATAACGGTAAATCTTTCTTTCAACTACGATTCAAGGATGGAGTCCGAAGACGAGTTTGCGTTGTTTCAGGGCCCTTTGAACAGGAGGTGGTGCCCCCATGGGAGGCCTTGAGGAGCCAGCTACTGGTGCATGGGGAGGCTGGAGGGTTCTGGGATTCGGTGGGATGGAAAGGTATTGTTGGAAAGAGCCCGGTGAACTGTCAATAATAGCTAAGCATTCAAAATAAGAGGCAGGTGAGGTGGAGGAGGCGAGAGGAGCGAGCTTAGACTGCAGAGGTAGTGAGGAAATCGTGGAGGGTGAACCAAGGGGAGAGACAGAGGCCTGAGGCCAGAGAGGATGCCATAGAGAGCCTCTTTGCGGCCATACTCTTTGATGTGACATAAGTTTCTTCGTTTGAAAGAAGACAAAGATTGAGCACACCAGGCAAATCCAGAGAGCCTGGAGGTGGGCAGGGGTTGTGAGCACCATGAAAGTCCAGTCTAAACTAGGCCAGGGCAGCAGAGGGGTGTGGGAGTCTTTCCGCAAGTGAGGATGAGAAGCAAATACAGTTGGAGAAGCCATAGAGAAGTTAGTAAAGGGGGCGAGTGCACCAGAATTAAATTTGCTACAATGACGTAAAGTCAATTTAATGCAGGGTCGAGGTGGTGGGCATTGGCACGAGCTCATCACATGGATCCCTGCCTCGTTGGCCTACCTACATTCCATCTGTGCGCCATTTGGCTAGCACTGACACCCCATCCGAGGGTATGTCCACTTCCACAGCTTTACGCATACATTGCTGGAGAATGGGGTGGTCAGGATTGAGGGATGTTTTGCAAAGGAGTTCCGGTCCATTCCAGTTGGTCTCCAGATTAGCCAGTTCATCCGCCACTTGATTCACCTTTCTCCTGATATGAGCAGGTATAATGGTTTGATTGGGTTGTAGTAAGTCTGTGATAGTATTTAGCCCGTGTGAGAGTCTCCAACTAGGTGAAATTATTTCTGGGTTCACTCCAATTAGAATTATGCGTAAGAGATTGATGATGATTTGAGAATCTCCCTCTACAATCAGCCTGGTGAAATTGTGCTCAATGGCTAATTGTAGTCCTCTAATGAGCCCTCAAAGTTCCGCTACATTGTTCATGGTGTGACTAAGGGAGCCTGTGTCTATGAGAATAATGTGTCCATGGTGGTTGCGAAAAACTACTCCATAGCCCACTGCTCCTGGATTGCCTTTAAAGGCTCCGTCAAAGTTGAGCTTGATGAAGTCGACTGGGGGGGTGGACCAAAGGAGGAGCTGCTGGAAAGGGGGGGAGAAGAAGAGGGGGAAAGTGGGTGATGAGAAGGGGAAGTTTTCCAGTATTGAAGGATCAGGAGTTCTGAGGGGTTGTTGTTCAGGTCTTTTTCAGTCCAGAGCTGAAGGTTGAGAGTTTCCATAATATTGAGGCAGCATTGGTTCCAACAGTGTTGCCACGACAGGGAGACATTTTTGAAAATCCTTCTATTTCTTTCCTTCCATACCTGCCAAAGAATGAAGCTTGGAAGTAATTTCCATATACGATTTAGGAGGGGAGATTGGAAGACTTGGTCCCTCCAGTCTGCAATTGTATCAATGATATTATCTCTTTCCCAATCTGATGAATGCATGATAAGCGCAACTTGATCCCATAATTGAGCAGTATAAGGGCAGGAATTGAGGAGATGATTCATGGTTTCATCTGCCTCTCCACAAAGAATACATATAGAAATCCCAACAAAACCTCTTTTTGAGAGGTTATCACTGGTTAGAATGCTCGAGTGGGATAGGAGCCAGAGGAAGAGGGTAATTTTAGGCCAGTGTTTAAGATTCTATATTTTGCTCCATAATTTCCTTGTAGGTGGAGGGTCTATTTGAGTTTTGACTTGATAGGCTTCTTTTGTGCTATAGGTGTCCTGTGGCAAGTATCCCCATCAGAGGATATCCTCTCCTACGAGCTTGGGGATTTTCCTTTTGGACATTTCATTATGCCAGGGTCCCTGATCCACGTGTGCTTCCAGGTTCATGCGTTCCCTATTAAGGTGCCAGCACTGCCATGTGTTTTCAGGGGGATTTTCCTGCCAATAATTAGATACTTTTGTCAGGCTTGCAAGTGTAGCTTGGGTACTGAAATGCCCATCCTAATCCTCATGGTCCAAAATTGGCCATTGCTGCCAGGAATCTTTCCAGAAAAGGGTCGTTTTCCCATTTCTAATTTCCCAGAAAGCATGCTGAGTAACTAGCTGTCTGTTCTGCTTAGCCGCTGTCTAGATTAAGGATCCTGGATTGTCCCCATTCCATCGTATTAAGTTCTTTTCCACTACATCTGGTACATATTTCTTCCTCCAGAGTTGTGCCCAGAGATCCTTGGGATTTTTTAGCCATTGCCACCATATTTTGGCACTTAGAAATTTTTTCATGATGAAGGGGTCCCGTAATCCAAGGCCTCCTTGTGCTTTGGGTTGGCAGAGTTTGTCCCAGCTAATCAGTGCTATTTTCTTCCCTGTGTTGAGGCCTTGCTAGATGAAATTCCTTTGTAAGCTTTTGATGGTTGTGAGGACAAACTTTGGAGCAGCAAGCGCCGAAAAGGTGTAGATGGGAAGGGCCTGAAGAACATCTTGGAGGAGAATGAGACGACTAGGAAGGTTTAGAACTCTAAGGGTCTAGGAAGAAAGTCTCTTGGTAAAAGAGGATAGGATATGTTCCCAAGAGGAGTTCCTGAGGGCATTATCAATCAGGGGGATGCCAAGGTATTTAGACGGGAGGGAGCTTCTGTTGAATCCTAAGATATCAGAGATATGACGTTGAATCGGAGGGGGCATATTGAAGAAAAAGATTTGGGATTTGTCTTTGTTATAGTCCAAACCCGAGGCTTCAGAGAAGGTTTGGAGGATCGAGAGGAGGGAGTTTTCTTCATGGACAGTTGGGGTACCCATCAAAAGCATTTCATCCACAAATTGACTATGCGAGATAGGGGGGATATGCCATGCAAAGGGAGGCATGTCAGTAGGTTACTTGCAATAGTTGAGTGAATAGAGCGGCTAAGTCCTTCGGCCAAAATGATGAAGAGGAATGGGGAGAGGGGGTATCCCTGTCTAATTCCTCTAGAAGGGGAGAAGGGTCGAGAGGGAACACCATTGATAAGAATGGAAAAAAAATCCGAGGAGGTTAGATTCATGATCCACGTCACCCAGAGCTTATCAATGCCAAAGGCAAGGAGCATTTCCCGCATGTAGTCCCAACTTATCTTATTGAAGGCTTTAGAGAGGTCTTGTTTAAGGAGCATACCTGGCGTTTTGGTCTTCTGCAAGGAGTGGATCACTTCATGAGCTAGGATGACGCTGTCCAGGATTTGTCTACCTTCAACATAGCCCGATTGCTCCAGAGATATGATTGTTGGTAGGATGGGCTTGAGTCTTCGAGCAATCACTTTTGTTAGAAGTTTATAGATGACGTTACAGAGGGCTATGGTTCTGAACTGCTTAGGATGGTGAGCCTACCCCTCTTTGGGAATGAGGGTGAGGAAAGTTGCATTGAGAGCCTGTAGGACTTGCCCTGTGGATCGGGAGTCTTCAATAATTTCCCATACCTCTACCCTGATTAATGGCTAGCAATGCTGGAAAAAATCATTGGTGAAGCCATCGGGTCTAGGTGCCTTGCATTTGGGGGTGTCCTGAAGCGCTTGATCCACCTCCTCAATTGTAATGGGCCGGAGCAGGGCCGAGTTTTGCTCCGGGGTGACAAGGGAGGACACATGTTGCGTGACCTTAGCTATGGCCTCAGATCTGTCTGGGAATGGTTCCATGAGGAGATCCTTGTAATAGTCGATCAGTGTCATCTCCAGGCCTTCATGGGAATGAATGGCCTCCTTGTTGGTGGAGGTTAAGTGTGTAATTCTATTAGTATGACGTCTATGGATGATAGTTCTGTGAAAGAATTTGGTGTTTCGGTCCCCCTCCTTGAGCCATTGGATGCGTGATTTCTATTTCCATAAAATCTCTTCTTGTCCTTTTCTGGCCTCCATCTGTTGATTTAGTCTTGCTTCCTGGGCTTTAAGCTCGTTCGTTAACCCTTGCATCCAGATCTGATTTTGAATCTCGCCCATTTGTTCTGATAGCTACTTTTGGGAGTCGAAGATGTTGCCAAAGGTTTGCTTATTCCAGAGTTTGAGAATTTTTTTGAGGTTCTTTAACTTTTGCTGAAATATATACATATTGGAGACACGGGGGACCTCTGCCTCCCTCCACCAATCCTGGATCTTTTCTTGGAAATCTAGATGGTTGAGCCAAAACTGTTCAAACCTGAAGGGTTTCTTCCCTGGAGTGGCTGGCACATCCAACCATAGTTGGATAGGCTAGTGATCCAAGCCAGGGATATTTAGAATACTAGCTTCGAGAGTTGTTCCTTCTAGCATGAGGGAGTCAGAGATGAGGAATCGATCTAGTTTGCAGGCTATTTGGTGTGATCCGGTTCTTCTGTTTGTCCAAGTATAATTTCCATTGATGGCTTCCAGGTCAATAAGGTTGAGGTTGCCTATGAGGCTTTTGAAGTCACTGGAATCCTAATCCAGGCATCTTGATCCCCCTTTTTTCTCCTCCAGACTGCGTATGAGATTAAAATCTCCACCCACAATCTATCTGTTATGCCTAGTCAGATTGGATAGGTATTCCAAGTTCCTAAGAAAGGCTTGCTTATCCCTTGGGTTGGCCAGGCCATAGATATTGGTCAGGTGTCCTGGCTTGTTAGAACCAATAAGTGTTCCAGAGGATGGCCATTCCTCCAGCTGTGCCTATGGTTGTGATTGAAGTTGCTTCCCCTTACTTCCAACAGTAGGGGAGTATCCTATCAATGTCTTCGGTTGTACACTTTGTTTTCTTTAATAATACTATGTTTGGTTTTTCCGCAAAGATCAGATCTCGTAGCATTTTTTGCTTGCTACGTCCATTGAGACCTCTGATATTCCATGATATAATCTTCATGATGATGGGGGGGTGGGGAGAGGAGGAAAGTTGTCCGAGATAAGGTGGATTTGCCCTAAGTTTACCATGAAGTTGCCTATTTCTTGTATAATCTTGTTGGTGGACTTCCTACCTCTTTTCTTTTCATCTTTCTGAGTTTTTCTCTGAGTTTTTGACTGACTGCCCTATATTCCTAGGCCCTTTCTAGATCGAGCTGTGGAACCAGCGGAGGAGTTAAGAAAGACCTTGTGCACTTTCCGTAATTGATCCCTAGGTATGATGTACAATTTCTGATGCCTGTAGGCGTGTTCAAGGTGCTCCAGATCCACCCCAGCTAGTTCTTTCTCTTCTAGCTCCATTTCAGTGTCACCGTCCTCTGTCTCCAAAAATTTCTGCTGGTCCACCGCAGTGTCTAGGGGCGGGTGAGTTGATTCCTTCCCCTGGGATGATCATTTTTCTCCTTGGCTCATAGATTGGGGAGGATTATCTACATGGGGATCATTGGGATTTATAAGGGTTGAGGGATTCTCTGATTGATCTTGAAGTATTGCATATTTATTACTAGTGGAAGGATCCTTACTTACTTGGGCTGGCTGCTTTCGTTCTCCTTGTCTTCTTTTTTCTGCTGGTTGAGCAAAGCCGTCCTTGTCTTTGCCACTTTTTGGGTTCCCTTCTTTGTGAAAAACATTGAGGGGGCACTCTCTGAAGATATGACCGTGTTCGTGGCATTTCCTGCATCTGAATGGAATGTGTTCATAGTCGATGGTTTGGGTCCAATCCTCATCATGGTATTCAAGAATTATGGAACCGGGTAGCATCTTGGCTATGTTCAGGTACACGTAGATGCACACATAAGAGGTGTAACGCCTATGCTTGGTGGCTTTTGAAGACTTGACATATATTCTGATGGTATTACCTATGTCGGCCAAGACCTCTTCCAACCAGAATTCTTGGGGGAGAGAGTACAGTCTAATCCATACAGGTGCATGGGCAAAATCTTCCTTTTCAAGGCTGAACTTCTCGGTCCAGAATATTAAGAAGAGTCCTACTGAGTTATAGAAATAAGGCCCTCCATCAAAGATGTGATTGTGGTCCTTGAGGTTGTGCAATATGATTGTGAAGAAGCCCTTGGAGACCAGTTGTAGTTCATAGTGTCCTTTTTTCTTCCACCAATATTGTATCCATTTGATCATTTCACGCTCTGAATGCCAAAGCCCTAGGAATTTTCCTTCTAGGGCGTAGTCTCTCATATATTGCTTTTTCTCTTCTATGTGTGGTGAGATAATGATGTATTTCGGGGCCTGTGGCGCTTGTGGGATGCATTTGCCTGGCATCCATGGAGTTGACGCTATAGCCGGGATAGTCACATTCTCTGGATCAATATCCATCTCTCGATCCTTGAAGGTTCCTTCCACCAGAATTTTTGAGCACAGATCTGATGGGGGATCAAAGGTCAACTGTTTTATACCTTCTCCAGAGCTTCCATTCACGGTGGCCTGGCTGTAAGAGGCGTCGATCGACCCTCCTTCCTTCCGAGACTTGAACCCCAGTGGGGCGAGAGTTGTGGCAATGTGGCGCAGTGCGGTTGAAAAACCCTAAACCCTATACACATCTTTCTTGAAACATTCACAAGTTTTGTTTTTACTGTAAAGTGAAATTCTAAATAAAAAAAATACTTTTGTATGCCGAAAGTTGAAGAACTTGTGAAAATACAGTTTTTTTTCTCATAAAACAAGGAAAAGTGTAACCCATCTTCATGATTTTACCCCATAAGGGGACCACTTTGGAGTTCATCCATATTTACTTCTTATCAACCATGACAAAACAATAATGAGTCATATTTACATCAAACACTATTGGGTACATTACCCAAACCTTTGTGCTACGGGTCTTTCTTCAAGGGTTGGCATCAATGAAAACCAACCTTAATCAACAGTTGATTGTGTATGTGAAGTTGATTTCTTTCTTTGCTATGAGTGGTTGTTGGGGCGGTGTGTATATGAAGTTGATCAATCTTTATTGTCTATTTTTTTATGCATGGGCAACATGGATGTGAACTTGATAGGTGTAAGTGTTTCAATTAATTAATGTTTTCGTTTCAACCATGGTAATTTTGAGTTTCAATAACTTTCCATGATGGTAGTTGATATTTCAGTTAACAAGTGTGATAATCATAACATGATTAAGTGAAATCACTGGTTCAACGTCGGGTGGGTCAAAGGGTGGGGTGAGGTCAGAAGGCAGTGGTAGTTCCTCCATAGGAGGAAGAAAAACATCTTCTTTAGAAAGATCCTCAGTCACAGCCATAAAAATATTTTGTTCTTTACACTTGTGCTTGGGAAAACATTTTTCATCACAATTATAACAAAGATCCTTGAGTTGACGTTCATCCATTTTAGCCCTGGTTAATTTATGGATCTTGAGGAGAGCTGCAGGAGGGGAAAAATTGGTGGGTTTATGGCGAGGAGGAAAGCAAGGTTTGCGGGTCTGGGAGGACACAATCTCTTGGGGTTCCTTGGCTCATTGAGTAGCTTCCAACCAAGTCTGGGGGCATGTCATGAGGACATGGGAACAAATTTCATCTTTGAGGCCACTGATAAAGCATTCCCTAAAGAAAGCATATGACATGCCCTCCATTCTGAAATCCAAGTGCTCAAATGCAGAAATAAAGTCTTCCACTATCCCAAGCTACTTTAACTTGGTCAAATGACCTAAATTGTGGGTGTCAGAGTCAAAGCAGTCATAAAGTTAGGCCACAAACTATGTCCAAGAAAGATACCCTTGATGTGATTTTTTTCGCCATTGCCATATTTCTGTATCTAGATGTCGGACACCAGAACGAAGCTTGGCTAAATCATGAGTAATTCCATGCAAAGAGAAATAATGTTCCATTTGAGTGACCCAGCCTGTAGGATCTGATCCATCAAATTTGTTCACCTCAATTCTAGTAGGGCGAAGGTATCAGGAAAAGTGGGTAGTATGAGGGCCTTGTTAATGGGAAGAGTCATGGTCATCCTGATAAGATGGTTGTTCATAAGAGGAAGGGTTCTGGGAACGACCTAGGAAGTGTTCTTGGAGGTATTTGATGTGGGAACATTGGTCCTTGAGGATCTCAATGATTGAATTGATGGAGTTCATGTTGGTAGTGAGATGTTTGATGGTGTCCTTGTGCTAGTGGTTGTCAACAATCAAGGCATTGAGGTCTTGGGCTCATGTGGTAGTCATTTGGACAAATGAGCAGGAAAATGATATAGGGGAAACAAAAGGGGTCTAGAGGGGTGGATGGGACGATGAAGAAAAAAATGTGTCAAATGAAAGGTACCATTGCGATCAAGGAGAAAAGGGGGATCCAAAGGGATAGGAGCCAAATAAGGGTGTTGGAGATGGGTCATGTCCACAAAAAAAAAATGCGTTAAAAATGATAGGTGTCACTAGAATCGAGGCGAAGAGAGGAACCCAATGGGATAGGTCCCAAATAAGTGTGTCGACGAGACCACTATACTCATTTGTTTTTTACTCTTGTGGAGTTATACGTTGGATTGAATAACACTGCAGTGACGAAATGCCCAAATGCTTAATAGGAAGAAATGTGTAGTAATTTCGCAACCAAAATGAGAAAGGTACAGTTGCGTAGAAATATATCTTGTTTGTTCTATTTTTTGTTTCCATCCCCAGGGGTAGGATATTCAGGGTTTCTACAAACAAGGGTTTTCCCTGTGCTATAGCTCTCTGATATACATGTGGGGTCCAACAGTAGTACTCAACCCAATATCTCAGGGCACCAACTAAGGAGGCTAGATCGTGCCCTTAGCCGTACTACTTGACTACCTGGGTAATAGAGAGTATCTTCCTGAGTGTTTTTCTCGGTGGCACTATAATAGTCAGGAACTTGATCGATTTATCTATGAAGGGCTTTAGGAGATCTAGGCCGATCTGTATACATGTGTTGTTTGATGCACTACCACTCGAAGGGGTACCAAAAGGGGTTACAAGGGTGGCCAACATATGTGTTCTTAGGTATCACTTGTATTCCCGGCATGTATGACTCCTCGACCACAGGTTTATGCACGTAACAATAGATCTTTGTAGCTTTAAGACGTTGTAATACGTCTCTACCCTGAAAAGAAAATTTAACCCACAATATTTTGCCGAGCAAGGTGCTATGATACCACTTGAAGTATTCCAGATATAAAATAGTATTCAAAACATAAATATTTTATCTAGAAATGATAGAGAAGCAATGATATAATTAGAACAATACCAGAATAACACTAGAAAGAGAACTTTTATTACTCATAGCGATGTTCACTTGCCTCTTCAAGGGGGAAACCTCCAGCAGAGCATAACCGAGGAAGGTTATGCTCTGTTGTGCTCTACAGAGCATAACAGAGAACAATAGAGCATACGTCTCTACCCTGAAAAGAAAATTTAACCCACATTTTTTTGCTGAGGAAGGTGCTATGATACCACTTGAAGTATTCCAGATATAAAATAGTATGCAATAAATAAATATTTTTGCTAGAAATGATAGAGAAGCAATGACATAATCAGAACAATACCAGAATAATACTAGAATAACACCAGAAAGAGCACTTTTATTACTCATAGCAATGTTCACTTGCCTCTTCAAGGGGGCAACCTCCAACAGAGCATAGCTCTATTACAATAATATCCAAGACAAGATTTCCCATACCCTCTACTTCTATGTATACTCTATCTATACAAAAGAACAATCTAGAGGAAGATCCTTCTAGAAGCGGAAGCTTCTATTAGGTCTTCTTACATCTCTATCTATCCAAAAGAACAATCTAGAGGAAGATCCTTCTAGAAGCGGAAGCTTCTATTAGGTCTTCTTACATTTGACTTATTCTTCTTTCTTGCTAGACCTTATTAATATTGGCCTTTATTACATCGAATTATATTAATCTACCTACTTGAGTGGTTAGAGAGGTTAGGTCCCTAACACTTCCCATACCACACCTCTCATGTTTACACCACTCTTCCCATACAACCACATCATTATTATTTCCAAATAGTAGAGTTAGAACCAATTAATTAGGATCATGAACCACCTTATATAGTAAATTAATATAAGGATGAAAAATTAATTGCAAATATGGATTATGTGTGAAAATTTGGACAATTTAAAAAAAAACAAATTCACTCAAAATAAAGTTAGAGAAAGTTATGATAGTTTGAAGTTCCTAAAAAAAAAACAAATTCACTTGAATAAAGTTAGAAAAAGTTATGATAGTTTGAAGTTCCTAAAATGAGGACGAGGCATGTTTTTTTACATGGAATTCATATGGGATGTATATGAATCTCAATCAACACACAAGCACATTTTGATTCAGCCTCTTTTGCCTCTATTATATAGGTTAGAGGGATAGGACATCATATCCCATGATGAATGTGCGATAAACTCACTTTATAAATTAGTGTGTTAATGAAGAATAAAATTCCCAATGTTTTAATAATGTCTCATTGTGTATACAAAATGGCTTATCATAATGACAAACAATACAACAGTAAATGTGACCACTAAACAAACACTAAACACATTTTAGTGCAGATACATTATAATAATATTAATAATAATTTAAAAAACCTTTGTTAATTTATAAAATTGATATTAAATTTGTTTTTATTTTATTATAATAATGTTTTATTTTTCATATTCTTTATTAAACTTCATTATTTGATACAGAGTGCAAGCCTTTTTCCTGTAAATCAAAATATTATGTAAAATATTTTTTTAATTAAATTTTAATTATATAAACTCGAATATAATTTTTATTTATATCTAATTCTCATTTTCGATTTATATTTAGATCTTGGATTTCAATGTTTCCGTTTGTATGTAAGGGATTGGGCTATCACAATTTTCCATCTGGTGAGAATGCATATAAGAGGTCTTGTGGTGTGGACGGGTGTGGGTTCGGGAGACATAAAAGCACCCATAGATCAACCCATTGGAAGTAACTAGCATAGCCTTTAATTTGTGGCTGAGAACGTTGAAAGGTTGGTTAAGAACGGGTGCCATAAAACGTTTGTGGTAATTTGTAATCCGTTTGTGGTAATATGAAACGTTTGGCTGTATGGTTTAATCTTATTTAATCATTTAAACGTGGCAATTACATATCCTTACATTAACTTTTTAATGTGATTAGTTAAATGTTAAAAAGTAAACATGTTAAGGGATGTCTTGATAAATGCAAGAAAGTTATGAACAATAAATCTGACCCATTGATTTTGGAGGACGACTAAAAATATGCCAGCATCTTCAATGCATAACCATCAGATTAGGGTTTAAAGTTAAATAAGGTTAAAAGATCATTAATTGTGCCCATTATCAATAAGTGTACACCTTTCGACGTAATTAGCTCAAATATATTTTCAAATATTAAATTGATTCAAACAGCATTACACGTGTTCCAATCCAGTCGGATATTTGGAGACGTGCATGAGTTGTTTTGAAACATTTTCCAGTACCAGTTCGACAACATCATCCAACAGCTACCCCTAGTCACTGAATAATATCCAAAATAAAATTACTAGTTAGAAAATCCTAGAAATAGTACAATACCTCTTGATCCAACAAATGAAAAAAACGAAGAGGGATAGTTAGAGATCTCACCGGCCATGATAGTTAAATCATCTCCCTTATGCAATTATTGTGATGGATATCTCGTTGACCACAACCGTTTAATATTACCAATTCAATGGTCTCAAGTGCAATCGTTTAATATTACCAATTCACGGGGTTCAGTAACACCCCAAGTTTTTAGGTTTGTTACTGTTTAATATTACCCATTCATGGGTTTCAGGAACGCGACATGTTTCATCTTTTAGTTTTTTTTTTACTGTGAGCGGCTGCAGAGTATATGTGAAGTTGATTTCTTTTTGACTGTGAGTAGGTGTTGGGGCGGTGTGTATGTGAAGATGATCAATTTTTACTCTTTATTTTTTTATGCGTGGGCAACATGGATGATGTGAACCTGATAGGTGTGAGTGTTTCAATTAATTAATGTTGTGGTTTCAACCATGGTAATTTTGGGTTTCAATAACTTTCCATGATCGGAATCGGTATTTCAATTAACAAGCATGATAATGATAATGGTGGATAGGAGAAGAGAGAGTACATAATTGCTGCTTGCAAAGACTGCTATTGTGCATCAGGAGAGGAGAGGAGAGGAATGGAATTGTTGCTTGCAAAGACAAATTCTATTCCATTCATGCATTTAGGTATGAACATATTAATTATTTATATGTTGTTGATGTGTTTGCCTGTCTCTTTTTATTAGGCCTATGTCCTTTAATTCATCCCGTGTCATTTAATTTTTCCTTTGTCTATAATTTGGCCTATATAATGATTCAAATTAGATTGAAATGATGATTAAATAATGGTTCAAATTAGATTGAAATGATGATTTTTATCATCTGAATTTATTCATAAATTTGATTTTACAATGTAATCATAATTTGTGGAGGTGATTTTGAAGAGGAAATTTGTGTCAAATTCAAACATAAATGTGGTCAAAAAAGGAGGCCTCTTTCATAATTTCAATTCTTAACATACCCTCTACGTAATGTTTAGGAACCTGAGAATATTCATACTTTCTGGGTGAAAACATAGGTGGTTTAGTTAAAATTAAATGTGTTAGTTTCTCCCAAGGCTAGAAAATTTCAAGAAATACAATACAATTAAAAAATCGATTCCAAGAAATGAAATACAATAAAATAAATTAACATGGGTGAGTGCACGAAGTTGGTGGCCAAAAAATTGGCAAGGGGGTCAGCAGGAACACACACTCGCAGAAATGTGGTTTGGAAGTACCCGAACCTCCACTCAACTTGCCACATAGGTTTAGTGGCAGGAACATGCATGCACATTCCTAGGAACGCACACACGTTCTTCTACAAAACATTTTTTAAAGGGCCATGAGCGCGATTTGTGCTCATTTGCACAAATCGTGCTCGTGTTTTTACTCTCATTGAGAAAATAGAGAGGAGCTAAAGAGGAGAAACAAGGTGAGGATCTTTCCACCATGTCTAGGTATGTTTTATTTCTCTTATTGTTAGCCCAATTTATG
>SNQJ01S0121055.1:16073-27090 GCA_010110895.2 Picea sitchensis
CTCAATGTCTATCATTTTTAAGATTGATATACATCTAGATGTAGAACACCACATTTTATTATAATGCTGCTACAATCAATAGTAAAATACTATTCAATTTTACCAAGAAAGAAATTCCCAATCATTATCAATTCAAGAACAAATGTAATAACTTACTATTGAATCAATAAACAACAATTTTATTCTTTAGGTTAGTGTCACCCATCATTAAAGAATCTATAAGTTCAATTTACCATTACTACTCCAACAATAAAAGAATAGTTGAGAGGATCAAAGGAAGGAACAACGTGCCAAACTTTTAAAGCATATATAAGTTCACTTTTAGACTAGCCTCCAATTACCATTACTACTCCAAAAATAACATAATAGTTGAGAGGATGAAATGAAGGAACAACGTGCCAAACTTTTGGTACAAGACAAATGAACAAGTTGCCAGAATTGTTGTTGATGGAGATGTAGCATTGATATACGTGAGAATCAATGAATTTGTCATTTAATTATCCAACTCGACCAATGTCGTTAGCCAATTAATTAATGTATAACGAAAGGGAGATATTATATGCTTTTTAGAATAGCGATCAAGAACCTCAGGGTTTGTACAACGCTGGCACAACCGCACAAAGGAAAAATTTTCACCTAAGCTATTACAATGTGTACAACCTTGTAGATGAGAACAAGCTACATAACAAGTGTAAAAACTCAATCATCCTTAGTTTGTTGTGCACTTTCATGGGGAAGAATCAATTATTGTGTATGACTTCAAAAGTCATAAGATTTGTTCTTCTAAGAAATTAGAACAATTATTTTATGAAAATTATTGATGTCAAATATGGAAAGGACAAAGATTATCTCATTGTTGTTTCCATTCATCAAAATTTCTAATGGGGAATTGATTTTTGAGTGCAACTAGTAGAAATACGGTGTGAGATTATTCATTAATATCATGGATGTGAATAACATCAATACTTGAGTATATATAAGGAATAATAATCTCATACGACGAATTAAGCATCAAAATCACACAGAAATCTTCCGGCAATTCAGGACACCATGGACATCATATTTACTCTAAAAACCCAAAAGAGAAAGTCGATTTCAAATGATTCCTCAATTTTGGTTTTAACAATATTTGATTATGATGCAACTCATGGTTCCTATTCATCCTCCTCTCTTGTAAAATCTAAAGTAAAATCCTTTTGAGAGTCAAGTTACAAGAAGATATATGAGGCTATCGTGTAATGGGAGGCCAAGAGACCCACCTTTAATTTAACATTTGTATTTTTATTTATGTTTTATCTAACCTTTATTAATCACCAAATTACACTTAGGTACCAAGTATTACTTGTTTGGATCCATTTTGGATCAGATCTCCCCATCTAGAGGATTTTTGGTCTCCAAAATTTTATAGGAAAACAATTTAGTTCATTTTTCCTTTTGTATTCTTCTGTGGAATATGGCTCTAACTATAGGTCCTAGCTATAGCTCTCACTTTGGATCTAGCTTTGGCTCATGGCTCTAGCTAATAGCTCTACTTTTGGCTATGGCTTTAGCTCTAGTTTCTAGCTCACTTTTTCCCACAATGTAGAAGTCTACTCACTAACTCTTAGATTTAAATGATCTCTACATATGAACTCTTCATGCATGATTCATTCCCATATTCAATATATGCAAGTCTCTTACATTCTCGAACTTGGATATGATCCATTCCGGTAACCAATAAAATCCAAGTCAAATTCTATTTTTTTGTTGTTTTGTGAGATCCCAATAGTTATGCCATTACACAACAACCCCACAAAAGGAGGTTTTGTCTAGCCTCTACTACTAGGATCATTTTTTTTCCAACATGGAAATAATTCTCCACTTGTAAAACACTCCATCTCTACAACAATATCAATCAAATGACAATGTTGTGAATTATCTATCTTTTGTTTACCACCAACTACTCCATTTGTTTGCTTATTGGTAAATTGGTTCATTGAATATTGAATCATTATTCAAACATATTGCAATGAATGAAACAAAAATGAATGCTTGAGATCCTTCTCTTATTTCTCATGCTCCAACCAAAACCATTGCTTATTTCATTGTTTGGGTTGAGCTCTTGCATTGTTGCACATACATGGATATTTTCTTATGCTAGGGTTTCCAAGGTAGGGAGCTCTTCATCTACTTTAGTCTTCCCTTTGTACAATCTTATATTGGTTGTGCGGTTGTTGGGATAAATCTCTATATCAAGTTTCCAATACATTGCTTACTAATGTCCACTTGGTTTATAGTGGTGGAACACATTATTTCTTCTACATGGATTGTTTGACATGCTCCTCTTCGATTCCATGTAACTCAATTCCATGTATTGTTGGCTCTTGATCAAGTTTTGGAGATCCTTGGTCAGGTTTGACCTATTTTGGGACTTCGATAGGCTGTCGAAGGTGGAGTGCAAGTCGAAGCGAAGATCGTGGGATTGTGGCCCCTTTTAGGGATTTTTGGGTTTTGGGCTTTTGTAACAGGTATGGGGATGTCGTCCCATGGGTTTACCCATGTCTAGGCCCTTTTGAAATGTATAAATAGATGTCTAGGCAATGTAATAAGGGACGATATAGGCAATTTTATGATGTTATGCTAAGTGCGATTAATAATTGTAAATGTTTTATGCATGCTGTGTTGGACACTTCCTGAGCTAAGTGCAAGTGGATGTAAGAGGCTCATGTAGGGCTTTGTGCTATAACCTAACTCAGGGGGGGAGGATATGGAGGAGTGCGCACAGATCTCATGTCCTATGCAGAGTAGGATCTTGTGGTTTTGTGCATGTAGATGATTGACAGAAGACAATAAAGAGAAGAAGAGTTGGTGGATGTAGCCCCAGGCTAGGGGTGAACCACGTATATCTTGTGTTGTGGTTGCTTTGTGCATTATGGTTGTTTTATGGTTCATATGATTAGTTCTTAGTGAAATGATGTATGCTTAGATGAATATGATAACTTAGTGCCTAATGATGTGAATAAGATGCTAGACCTGATCTATGTTGATGTGCTTAATGCTTGAATGTGCTGAATTTTGTTGAATAATGTGTTGCGTTGTAATTAGAGTTATCTGTGTTGTAGACAAAGGATAAGTACTAATGAATGGAAACTGCTAAGTTCTCTGTTAAGGTGTTGTAATCACAGATCTGTGTCCTAGATAGGTTGTAGACATCTGAGTCCTGCAACCACCCCTATCTCTACCTCAGGTGAGACTTCATCTGCTTCGCAAGTTTTGCCGAAAGGGTTGGTAGTTAGGGTTTTTTTGGTGTGTTGTTGAAGCATTGAACCTTGGGACTTCCCATGTGCTGAAAAATGGTTTTGTTGCCAGGACCTGAAACTGTGATTGCTGGGAGATGAGGAAAAGAAATAAAGCTATGTGTGTAGATCTATTTCTTTAGTGTGCAATACTCTACTTGACTTACAAGGATCTATACTAAGAGAGGAGGTAGATTTGAAAAAAAGAGGTAAGATCTGAAAGCTTTGTTCTCTGATAAAGGAAAAGCGATTTTTTCTTTTATTAAAGAGGTAAGATCTGAAATCTTTGTGCTTTGTTAAGGGTAAGATAAGTGGAATTTGATTTTTTCAAATGCATGGATCTAGGTATGTTTGATATGAGTAGATCTGATAGAAATAATGAAAGATATGTTATTCCTATGCATAGAAAGAATGTTTGGACTAACAAATGGATGCAGGATCCTAAGAAGAATTTTTTGTAGGTTATCCACCATGATCCTAGTGCACAATACCAGAAAGGCTAGGGATGATTTAAGAGAAAGAGAGGATTAACTCTTTCTTATAGTTGCAGAAGATCAGGACATCTTGCTAAGGCATGCCCTGGTAGAAGACCTAGTTGTCTTTGTTATAAAGATATGGACCATGACGTTCTGGATTTCCCTAGAACGACTGCTAAGGTTGAAAGAATGAATATGAGACAAGAAAACCCTTAGGAAGGGCAAGAAAATGAGACCATGGAAGAACCCCAGAAAGAATTAGAGACTATATTACTACAAATGAAAGAAACCCTGAATGATCACAGAGATATCAACTTATCAGAAATATTCAAAGAGAAAGAGTGCATAGAAACAAGAATAGGAGACTTCGACATAGACTGTGTTTTGGATGAGGAGACACAAGTGAATATTATGACAAAAAGCACTTGGGTAATTTTAGGAAGGCCTGCTATGATTCCTTCATTGGGAGGAATAAGATTATTTAGAGGAAGGTTGATAACCCTATGTGGAAGACTTACCCAAACCTCTATGAGTGCTCATGGAACTTTGACAGAGGAAGAATTTGAGGTTGTTAAATTTATTGAGAACAACGCCCCATTTTCTATGTTACTAGGAAAACCCTGGATTGAGAAAGATTAGACCCGAAGAAAAGAACAGGAAGCTCTAGAACAAAAAACAAAATAATTAACAGATTTCATGACTAGGAGGATAACGCACTTGAACGAAGAACAGGAGAACATGTCAAATTTGTTCATAACCAGAAACTTTGATGACGAAGTTGAAAGAACACAAGAAGAGTTGAAACACCTGTCTATACAAAAGAGTAGAGCACCTACCCCAGACGAAGAAGAAGTATTTCCCTTGAACCCTAGTAAATACCATCACCAACGCGAATTTACTATCCCAAGAGGAGATAAGAATCATAATGGAGAGAGGAATATCGAGACGCAGATCACAGGGAAGAAGGTTAGATATCTCAGCAAGAAGAAAGAAAAGTTGGAGAAATTACAGGAAGTTCTAGAGAAGAATTCGCAGAAGGAAGGTTTCCAGAATTTGAACTTCATCGACATCTCAGAGAAGCTCAGATTGGCACTTCGCCATTGTGGAGAGATATGACCGTTGGAGGCATTATAATTGTTAGATTGGCATTCCCAAACTGTTAGAACAACATTTATGATCATAAAGCTCACCATCGGACCGTTGGGACTGCACTGTAATGGACATAACTTCATTGATGAAGGCCTCTTGTCCATTGGAGGGATCCATTACATCGTTGTCTACTTATTCCATCGACTGTTGCACCGAGAACACTTTCACGAATTGTATCCGAGCCAATAAGAGAACTCATTGTTACCGTGTTGTGCTCTATTGCATTGAGCATTCGTTCATCCACCTAAGTTATCCGGTCTCGAGCATGCATGTTGGATGAACTCAATGTCATAGAAAAGTATGTTGAAGAAGTTCTAATCGAAATTATGGCTGAGAAGGTGATGTCTGTCGGAATTCAAGATTCATCAACGAGAGGAGAGCAAGCCTCCCCGTCGCCTACTCATAGATTCAGACCATCCCGAGCTACATCTCAGAAAAGAACCAAAGCATCTAGATGACTTGGTGAACACGAAGTTAATCCCATCCATCTTGCCCGACTACATCCCGCCTCTGGCTGGTGCGGTGAATTGTGATAGTGTCCCCAGGGATTTCTTCTACACCTTGGTCATTGCGTACCTTCCGAAGGGGATATGCACAAGCAAGCCTCAGCGAGATAAGATCATGACACTAAGGATCAACGACTTCAAACTAGGGGATCACAAGAACTTCAACATGCTCGCCCCTCATAGGTATTTGACTAGGACGAAGGGGAAGAAGTCGAGGATAATCCCCCAACCATGGACCATGGACATCACACAGTCCACTATTCTGAATGTGATGAAAATACCCCATTTTGGAAGGCACCAGGAGGTTAATGCGTGCATTAATCTCCCGTTGTTAAGCTTCCATGGCGATTATCTATTGCTAGATAGATGCATGACCATCGACCCGATGTTGATCCATCAGATCATCGGATTGAGCATGCAGGGACCAGACCCACAAGACTTTTAGCAGGGAAGGCTGTAGACCAAGCCCTGGCACAGAAGATTAAAGATACATACGGTGATGTGGAGAAGGGGAAGGGAGGCTACAAGGTAGCCTCCATCAATAATGGCACAATGCACCTTGCTTGCCAGTTGATTGTTGGTAAGATAGTTCGAAAGAATAGACCCACGCAGGTCACAGTGTTTCTTGTTAACCTTACAGGGAAATGTGTGGAGGGGCTACAGATGAATTGAGAAAAGTACTTAGTGAACCAGTTAGACCAATACTGTCATGAAGCTCAAGATCAGGGCTATGAGTTCCATATTAGTTGGTTGTTGATCCTCATCACATTCATAGCTTGGGAGATGTCGGAAGGTGCGACCTTCCCTTAAATAGAGCCATCCGAACCATTAGCCACAAAGTTCACTTTGCTCTGGTATTCGAGTGATATGGGAAAACAATGGCAGTCAAACGCAGTGTTCCACACCTACTACCTGCAGTTAAACAGGGATATTGAGGTTGTCCCTCGTATAATGTCGAACACCCTGCATAGGTTCAGGCCATTTGTGAAGTTCCATGCAGACAAACATTTTATCTACATCACTACATGTAGAGATGAACACAAAGAAGTACTACAGGTTTATGACAAACTCACAGAGGAGGATCTAGAAGAAATAACTAAGGAATGGCCTACAGAGCTCCTTATCGTTGTTGACCCTACAGAACTGTCTGATCCAGAACTAATCGAAATCCCGACAGTCACTCGTGAAGGGAATGATACACCTGGAACTAGCATAAGGAAGAAGACATAAGAGGTCCAACACTTGAGCAGCGCAACAGAAGAAACTGCTTCAGAATCACCTGCAGGAGGAGGTGATGAAAAAGTAGATANGAAGAGAACAATGGAAAAGAAGATCAGCAAAAGCAAGGTGAAGTAACACCACCACAGAATCCCCCTGATGATGAAAATCCGTCTAACAAAAGAAAGTTTTCTCCTACGAAACCCACATCGCAAAAGAAGTCAAAAGCTAGTAAGACCAAGCTGCAGACTGTGCTCAAACTCGATGAATTCGAATTCATCATCACATCTATATCAAACACCTCGAAAGATCTTTTGCAAAGAAATGAAGCTAAGCAAGAGACCATGTATGAAAGAATTGAAGAAGAACTATGAGGGGTACAACAAGCTCTTCACTCGAGCCACACAGTGTCCACTGCACCCCCTCCATCAGAAGAAATAGAGTTGGGAGATGAGCCTACCCAACTTCGCAGATTAGCTGATGTGACTGAAGCTCACCTTCGTCGCACACAGGAAGAAAAAGAATAGGCCATAGTGGCCTTGAAGTAAGCACAAGAGGAAGTGATAGAGCAACGTCAAGTTGCGCAGCAAGAGAAGGATGACCTCCAAACAAAGTTCGAAGAGGACAAAGAGTAGATCCAGCAAGAGAAAGAACAGTTGATTGTGGAGCAGGTTGGAGTAAAAGAAGCAATCAACAAAGAACTCACTCTGTGACGCGCTTAGAGAAAAAAGAGGAAGACCCAGTGGAGAATCAAGTAGCACACCTTGCTGAAGCCATCCGGTAGCTTCAACAGAGAAAAACATATCTAGAGCTACAAACAGTACCAAGTACTTGGTAGGACGTGCAAGACCAAAGATAAGCCACTCCTCAATGCGCAGTTGAGAGGATCAGACCATTATCTTTGGAATGTAAACAACTTAGCAGTAGAAGTGCGCAGACTTATGAGATACTTACTGAAGACCCTGAACTGAAGACACTAGAGTCACAAGTCCAAAAGGAAAAGCAACAAGCGACGACAGTACAGGCGCAGTTGAAACTCCTGTCAACATTTGACAGAATGAAAATATCCCAGGAACAGTGTACTGCTCAACAGTAGGTCCACACCATACAGAGAAAAGCCATGGAAGTGACTCAGAGGCTCCAACCAGTCCAGGACGAATATTGCCAACTTTTTGAGGAGATTGAAGGCTTAGGAGCAGAGCTGGAACAAGTAGTCACTTCAGTAGAAAAACGCTTAGAGGAACCTGTGAACGAGGTAGTTATTCAAGATTTCACCGAGCAGGAGGCCTTGGTGAAGCAGCAAGTCAAACCAGCTTGAGCTAGGCTTGAGGATTTTGAGGCAGAGCTAGAGAGATTAGAGTGACTCGGGACGAGTCACAGGTGAGTGTTGGGGGCCTGTTGGCCCTTGACAAAGTTTTGGAGATCCTTGGTTAGGTTTGACCTATTTTGGGACTTCGACAGGTTGTCGAAGGTGGAGCGCACGTCGAAGCAGAGATCGCGGGATCTTCGCCCCTTTTAGAGATTTTTTGTTTTTGGGATTATGTAACGGGTATGGGTGTCACATACCCACTACAGAGATAAACATTTTCACTGATTTCTCAACGATCAGAATCCCCGGAGTCCTACAGGGCTTAGCGCAGGCTAGCTCCTTCCCATATCCACGTCCGCTCACAGGACCTTTTCTTCTTCCACGGCCCGAAGGATTCTAACGTCCTTCTAATTCCTTATCTATAAAAATCTACACCCACAGAAACTCTCCACTAAATCTCCCCTTTCCAATCGGGAAATCGGACTTCGCGATTTCGCGATTCTCGTGACCACGCGTTTGTGTATTGCGTTTCCCCGAAACCTGATGTAAGTCAAACGCTGCCCTTTTGCATTCCTATCAGGGTTTCTCCTGTCGTGGATTCGACACTTGCGATGTCAATGACATTCTAATTTCCTACCCCCGAACCCCGATGGACCAAAACACTGACACGTGCCTTGATGGGTTTGCCCTCCTGGTTAAACTCCGGCCCACATGACCGCTAATCCATAAGATCACGGTCTTAGCTCTTGTCGGGATTTCGGACTTCGCGGGATCAAAGTGTATGGACACTTTGTCCTCAGGATCCCCGATCCTCCGATTCTCGATACACCGTTGCACTGACACACACAAGGGTTGACTCTTCAACGGTACCTTTACCTGTCACCTTTTCGGATATCGTGGGATCGTGAATGCTAATGTGAAGTTCCTTCGAGCTTCACTTCCCAAAACCCCGATGTGATCTGCCACCTGTCCACCTCGCCGACTCCTACGTGGCCTACATTCCTTTAGCCTGTCGAGACGTCGCGTTTCGCGATTTTGCGATTCCCGCTGCTATTGTTCTTTTGTTCCCGGGAATCACGAAGTGCCAAACCCTGCTCTTCTCTGGATCTTCCGACACGTGGCCTATCCAAGATCTATGGCTAGGATTTCCTCTCTATTCCGAGACTCAAAGGTCCTGAATTTCTTAATTTCATAACTCCCGATGCCTATCCGAATTTTCCCATTTGTCACCTCGAATCCCCGGTATCCGAAATACCAATGGACTCTCCTGATCTCGCCACGCATTCCCAGTTGATGAAAGACTCAGATCATTTCCGGAATTTCCAACATGGATTTTCCCGGCCTCTTGTCCTCCGGATTCACGAAATACCGAACCCCGATATGTCGATGAACTCTCCCTTTTCAGGAATTTTCCCGATCTCTCGGATTTACGCCACACATCCCCTTAAGATGGACGGTTCTGATTTACTCTCATGGTTTTGGGACTTTCGGTACTCCAATGACAGAAATCTTTTGTCAACTCAGAACCCTGGTAGCCGATACGCTGACGGGTTGCTCGATCTTTCCCACGTATCCTCTTATGATGGACAACTCATATCCGTCCTAGGATTTTCACCATGGAAAATCCCGAACTCTTGTCAACAGGAATCCCGATCTCACGATTCCCGATATCCCGATGGCCACGCCTCTCGTCGGGACTTTCAACCTCCTGTTCACGATGACTTAACCCTCATGCATCTCTTAACAGATCCAACGACTGTTGGGTTTTTCTAGCTAGGATCTAACAGCTCAGATCTATTCCACCTCGTGCATTCTTCCACTACTTCGTAGATGTGGAAAAATAAACGGTCCAAATGTTCTCATGGATCTTGGGGTCTACGATCCCGATTTCCTCGCTATTCATGAAGATAGAGGGAAAAGGGGCAAGGTATGTAATGCTCTTGTTTCTTTCATCAATCTAATGGTCGTGAATGACCATGGGTCTTCCGACAGGATCTCATTCGTCGATTCATTACTTATCCCTACGCTGCTACCTTGGGATTTTTAAGAGGGTCATTCCTCCTCATACAGGGTTGTTAAGACTTGCGCAGCCAAGTTACAGGTTCTTGGTAAACCTTTCCAGAGAGGGAATCTTTGTGAAGAGATCTACTCCAGGACATTCCAGGCGACAGATAAGGGGAAACAACTTCCCTAGAATGGGCTAGAAGTCTGACTTGGTTCAACTTAAACATAATGAAATTCATTTATCAACATAAGCCATGCGTGGTTTTTCTGTTATAATCATATACAACTACTAGTACTGATTAAACACCAGACAATCATTCTTATAATGAAAACATTCATAGTTCCACAGCTTATGAGCATAGTTATTAAAAGACAGATATTTCAAGATGCCAGAGGCAAAACACTTATCAGAAATAACACCAGGGTTAAGTAACTGCTAAGAGGGGTGCTCGTTTCCACCCAACCGTAGGCTCAATGACTCCCAGCGGATTTACCACTAGCCACCCCCGAGCTGAGACCATGATGCTGTGAGACTGCGTCTCTCTGTCTTCCAGTGACCAACAACAAAGGTTGCAATCCTTCCTCTCTGCTATCACTCACTCTGCGTAATGCCAGATTTCCCCTCTCATCTGCCCCCCAATCGCTTCTATCCCACGCCTTATCCTCTTTCGAGGTTGCATGTGGCGCGATTACCCTCGCACCCTCGCACTGGTCAGTCATGATGGCTCTATGGATAGGTGGTTCACCTACCCATCCCTCATTAAGCCATCAACCTACCAGCCTGCGGGGCATTTAATTCGGGGCCAATGAACCTCTTTTGGTTCATCGGGCCAATGGAGTCCAAATACGGTAATTAATTCTCAGTGGAAGTTAACGCCACCTTTTCAGGTGCCTTCCACCACCATCGTGGTCTCTTTTTTTTCTGCACATCCCCTCTCAGCAGTCCTGCAATAAATTCAAAATGTTATTCACATTCATTGACCTTTTCCTCAAGGTCCGTTTACATCACATATTCAGATTCATGAGTTTGCCATAGTTCTTGGCCAGTCCAGTTATATTTACAAGCTGGGGGAAACAGGG
>SNQJ01S0121055.1:27100-47164 GCA_010110895.2 Picea sitchensis
GGGTCTTAATCCTTATCTATCAATAGTCTTAACTTAAAACAGGACAACAAAGTTCATGTCCCCGATTACAGTTTCATCTTTCAATCTTTCTTCTTAAGGAGAATACGCAGATGACGATGTCTCCTTACGTAGTTCGTGCCTGAGCCCAAGTAGGCCAATTGTTGTAACCATGCTCTGAAACCAATTTGTCACATACCCACTACGGAGATAAACATTTTCGCTGATTTCTCAATGATCAGAATCCCCGGAGTCCTACGGGGCTTAGCACAGGCTAGCTCCTTCCCATATCCACGTCCGCTCATAGGACCTTTTCTTCTTCCACGGCCCGAAGGATTCTAACTTCCTTCTAATTCCTTATCTGTAAAAATCTTCACCCACATAAACTCTCCACTAAATCTCCCCTTTCCAATCGAGAAATCGAACTTCGCGATTTTGCAATTCCCATGACCACGCGTTTGTGTATTGCGTTTCCCCGAAACCCAATGTAAGTCAAAAACTGACCTTTTGCATCCCTATCGGGTTTTCTCCAGTCGTGGATTCGACACTTGCGGTGTCAATGACATTCACATTTCCTACCCCCGAACCCCGATGAACCAAAACACTGACACGTGCCTTGACGGGTTTGCCCTCCTGGTTAAACTCCGGCCCACATGACCGCTAATCCATAAGACCACGGTCTTAGCTCCTGTCGAGATTTTGGACTTTGCAGGATCAAAGTGTATGGACACTTTGTCCTCAGGATCCCCGATCCTCCGATTCCCGATACACCGTTGCACTGACACACGCAAGGGTTGACTCTTCAATAGTACCTTTACCTGTCACCTTTTCGGATATCGCGAGATCGCGAATCCTAATGTGAAGTTTCCTTCGAAGCTTCACTTCCTGAAACCCCGATGTGATCTGCCACCTATCCACCTCACCGACTCCTACGTGGCCTACATTCCTTTATCCTGTCGGGACGTCGCGTTTCGCGATTTTGCGATTCCCGCTGCTATTGTTCCTTTGTTCCCAGGACTCACGAAGTGTCGAACCCCGCTCTTCTCTGGATCTTCCGACACGTGTCCTATATGAGATCTACGGCTAGGATTTCCTCGCTATTCTGAGACTCAAAGGTCCCGAATTTCTTAATTTCAGAACTCCCGATGCCTATCCGAATTTTCTCATTTGTCACCTCAAATCCCCAGTATCCGAAATACCGATGGACTCTCCTGATCTCGCCACATGTTCCCAGTTGATGAACGACTCAGATCATTTCCGGAATTTCCAACATGGATTTTCCCGGCCTCTTTTCCTCCGGATTCGCGAAATACCGAACCCCGATATGCTGATGAACTCTCCCTTTTCGGGACTTTTCCCGAGCTCTCAGATTTACGCCACGTGTCCCCTTAAGATGGATTGTTCTAATTTACTCTCAGGGTTTTGGGACTTTCGGTACTCCAATGATAGAAATCTTTTGTCAACTCAGAACCCCGGTAGCCGATACACCGACGGGTTGCTCGATCTTGCCCACATATCCTCTTATGATGGATGACTCAGATTCGTCCCAGGGTTTTCACCATGGAAAATCCTAAACTCTTGTCAATAGGAATCCCGATCTCGCGATTCTCGATATCCCAATGGCCATGCCTCCCATCGGGACTTTCAACCTCCTGTTCACGAGGACTTAACCCTCATGCATCTCTTAACAAATCCAACGGCTGTCGGGTTTTTCTAGCTAGGATCTAACGGCTCAGATCTGTTCCACCTCGCGCATTCTTCCACTACTTCATGGATGTGGAAAAATCAACAGTCCAAATGTTCTCATGGATCTTGGGGTCTACGATCCCTATTTCCTCGCTATTCACGAAGATAGAGGGAAAAGGGGCAAGGTATGTAACGCCCTTGCTTCTTTCATCAATCTAACGGTCATGAATGACCATGGGTCTTTCGACAGGATCTCATCCGTTGATTCGTTACTTATCCCTATGCTGCTACCTTGGGATTTTTAACAGGGTCATTCCTCCTCGTACAGGGTTGTTAAGACTTACGCAACCAAGTTACAGGTTCTTGGTAAACCTTTCCAGAGAGGGAATCTCTATGAAGAGATCTACTCCAGGGCATTCCAGGAGACAGATAAGGGGAAACAACTTCCCAAGAACGGGCTGGAAGTCTGACTTGGTTCAACTTAAACATAATGAAATTCATTTATCAACATAAGCCATGCGTGGTTTTTTTGTTATAAGCATATACAACTACTAGTACTGATTAAACACCAGACAATCATTATTATAATGAAAACATTCATAGTTCTGCAACTTATGAGCATAGTTATTAAAAGACAGATATTTCAAGGTGCCAGAGGCAAAATACTTATCAGAAACACCACTAGGGTTAAGTAACTGCTGAGAGGGGTGCTCGTTTCCACCCAACCATAGGCTCAGCGACTCCCAACAAATTTACCACTAGCCACCCCCGAGCTGAGACCACGATGTTGTGAGACTGCGTCTCTCTGTCTTCCAGTGACCAAAAGCGAAGGTTGCAATCCTTCCTCTCTGCTATCACTCACTCTGCGTAATGCCAGAGTTCCCCTCGCATCTGCCCCCCCAATCGCTTCTATCCCACGCCTTCTCCTCTCGCGAGGTTGTGTGTGGCGCGATTACCCTCACGCTGGTCAGTCATGATGGCTCTACGGATAGGCGGTTCACCTCCCCATCCCTCATTAAGAAATCAACCTACCAGCCTGCGGGGCATTTAATTCGGGGCCAGCGAGCCGCTTTTGGTTCTCCGAGCCAGTGGAGTCCAAATACGGTAATTAATTCTCAGTGGAAGTTAACGCCACCTTTTTAGGTGCCTTCCACCACCATCTTGGTCTCTTTTTTTTTCTGCACATCCCCTCTTAGCAGTCCTGCAATAAATTCAAAATGTTATTCACATTCATTGACCTTTTCCTCAAGGTCCGTTTACATCACATATTCACATTCATGAGTTTGCCATACTTCTTGGCCAATCCAGTTATATTTACAAGCTGGGGGAAACAGGGTGTTACAATGGGGATGTCGACCCATGGGTTTACCCATGTCTAGGCCCTTTTGTAATGTATAAANGTCTAGGCAATGTAAGAAGGGACGATATAGTTATATTTGTGATGTTGTTCTAAGTGCGAGTAATAATTCTAAATTCTTTATGCATGTTGTGTTGGACACTTGTTGAGCTAAGTGCAAGTGGATGTAAGAGGCTTGTGTAGGGCTTTGTGCTATAACCTAACTCGGGGAGGGAGGATTTGGCGGAGTGCACGTAGACCTCTTGTCCTATGTGGAGTAGGATCTTGTGGCTCTGTGCATGTAGATGATTGACATAAGAAAATAAAGAGAAGAATAGTTGGTGGACGTAGCCCGAGGCTGGGAGTGAACCACGTATATCCTGTGTTGTGGTTGCTTTGTGCATTATGGTTGTTTTATGGTTCACATGATTAATTCTTAGTGCAATGATGTATGCTTAGATGAATATGATAGCTTAGTGCTTAATGATGTGAATAAGATGCTAGACCTAATCTATGTTGATGTGTGCTTGAATGTGTTGAATCTTGTTGAATATTACGCTGCACTGTAATTAGGGTTATCTGCGCTATAGACAAAGGCTAAGTACTAATGAATTACAATTGTTAAGTGCTCTGTTAAGGTGTTGTAATCAAAGATCTGTGTCCCAGCTAGGTTGCAGAGATCTGATTTCTGCAACCACCCCTGCCTCTACCTCGGGTGAGACTTTATCTGCTTCGTAGGTGTTGCCGAAAGGGCCGGTAGTTAGGTTTTTGTTGGTTCATTGTTGAAGCGTTGAACCCTGGTTCTGCCCCTGTGCCAACATGTACTTCTGATTTTTTTTTTTTTTTGTGGAAGCTTTCTGTCCATTCTTCATTTAAAAACATGCACGGTTGTAGCACATGAATTTCTTCTCCCAACAAGATGCCCGAATGTGGCCTTTCTTCCCACAAAACAAACATATTTTGGAATACTAATAGTTGGCATATATGTGACCTATCCTCTTATACCGTTGACAAATGACTCAAATTTACCATAGAATGCATATCTCTTTCCCTCCTTTTTCTTTCTTCAACCAATATTCTTGTTTATTCTTCTAAGTGTTGGTGTAGGTTAAGTCTTTTTAGTTTCCTCGTCATTTCCCTTCAACAATATTCCACAAGAAGGATGGGGTGGGAGTGTCCCTCTCTCTTTCTCCACTTTCACTCTTTCTTTCGATGAGCATGCTAACTCTACCATGTCTTTTTATTTCATAAATGTGATCATGTTGTTCATCAACTTTTTCTTTCCACCATAGAAACCTAGGTCTTCATGGTTGAACCTCTATTCAACTACAATAAGTCTTAGGATTCCTTTTCTTCTCTTTCCTGACCCTTGTCCATCATAACCCATATGCTTTAACAATTTCAAACTAGTGCATTTTGTATGATTTTCAAATTCATCAAAATGCTCTAAAATGTCTAAGAAAGGTGATCTTACTAGAGTTGTCTCAATCATGGTTTTTTTCTTCTTAAATTTGAACATTGATGGTTTGCAAGTCTTCTAACCTTACTCTCTTTACTTTACCCATGATAGGACTATTTTCACCTCAAAGTTCTAGAAACAACGTTATTGTCAAGGATTGAACTTGTCCATGATACCTTATGATCCCTAAATGAGAGACTTATAGCCCACTTGCTTCACCAAAGTAGATCATTTGTAGAGTTCCAATTTGATCTATGTTCTCATCCCTGGACAAAGATATCCATCTTTAGAATGGCTACAATGCATTTTTTCTTGTTTTAGTTTTGAGTGCAACTATTCTGCAACACTATTCATAATCAATGATATTTTTTTCTTCAAAACATGCTCTTAGTCTCTATGTAGCAGAAGATAGTTTTTTCCACAATGCACTATTCTTGGAATTATACTGAGATCTCTATGTTCAGAATAAACTTCAAGGCTTATGTTCCTTATGTAACCTCTACTCAACATCTACATATATAATATGTGGAGCTCTCTATGCTTCAATTGTCTTATGTTTGGTATAGTATTACTCGGGAAAATGTTCAATGCACTTGGTTCTTCTTTCTTTAGTTTGAGAAATATTAAGCCAAAACTATTTTGTGCCTAAATATTACACACACCAATTCTCATTATTGAAAACTATGAACAACTATTAGTGATCCCATATATTAACCTATCAATGTCATGACATTGTCAATGCTTGTTTTAATGGAATCATGATTGAAATATAAAAGGAGAGAGATAAGATATGTGTTTGCTCTAATTTATAAAAATCAAATATCTATGATTATCAAGAAATAGCTTTATAAATATAAATATAAATATAAATATAAATATAAAGTTAAAGTGATACTTCAATCTAATAAATAATAGATATTTTCATACTCTCCTCAATGCTTATGTTTCCAACATCACTGTACATATAGATATAGATCACCACCCTTTATTATAATGCTACAACAATCAACAATAAACTATTCTTCAATTCTACCAAGAGAGGAATCGCGCCAATTGCCTTGCCTATCATTGTCAATTCGACAANTATGTTTCCAACATCACTGTACATATAGATATAGATCACCACCCTTTATTATAATGCTACAACAATCAACAATAAACTATTCTTCAATTCTACCAAGAGAGGAATCGCGCCAATTGCCTTGCCTATCATTGTCAATTCGACAACACCTCTAATAACTTAGAATAACTTACTGCAGCATTAATCAAAAACCTGAATGCTCTCCTTCTCCTTCATGTCACGGTGACCCACCATTGAAACATATATAATAAAAAACATCAATGTTCTTTGTCACGGTGACCTATCATTTTTGAAACATATATAAGTTCAATTTTATACGAGCATGAAATTATCATTAATACTCCATCAATAAAAGAATAATTGAGAGGATAAAACAAAGCAACAATGTGCCAAATTTTTTATACAAACAACTCAACATTGAACAAGCTGCCAAAAATCGTTGGTCTGGGAGACGTAGCATGGACAAGCATGAAAATCAATGCATTTATGGTTTCATTAACCAATTGAATTGTTGTCTTCAGCCAGCCAATCAATCAAGAACCAAAGGCAAAGGTCAAGACCTCGGTGGTGCGTACTGCCTTGTACTACCTTAGGCACCGAGAAAACGATGCACCCAAGCTGTTGGGGTGTGTACAACCTCTGTGAGTTGTTTACCTGCTGAGTACAGGTATAGAAGAGACATATGGCCTCAATCTTCCTTCATTCGTCGTTGTGTATTGTTGTGGGGAAGAATCCATTGCCGTGTATGGCCTCAACGTCGTTGTGTATTGTTGTGGGGAAGAATCGATTATTGTGCATGGCTTCAACAATCACAAGATTGGTTGTTATTTATGTTTTGAATTAGAAATTTGGTTTTAAGTAATTGCATGAAAATCATGATTTCAAATATGGAAGGAATGGATGGAGAGTATTTCATACCTATTGGCATTAGACAGTTGTTAATGAAGAATTGATTTCTAGGTTACTATATAAATATAGTATGGGATTCTTCATTAAAACTATGGATGTAATTAACAACAGTAATTAATTATAGATATGCAGTAATAATCAAGGAGACATAGCTAAACACCACAATCACACAGAAATATTGGGACAATTCACGACATCATGGACATCATATTTATTCAAATGAGAAAACCAGTTCTAAATGGTTGCTCAGTTTTCATTTGGGCAATTTCTAGTGAGTGTAGCTCATGGTCAGTCCAAAAAAACCTCTTTAAGAATCTAATTACAAGAAGATATAGGAAAGTTGAAAGTTAATCTGAAACCAGAAGACTGAACTTTTATTTAGCATTTACATTATTACACTTACTTGCCCAAATTTACAACCATTCACTTATTTGGATTCATTTATTTGGCCCTAAATAAAAGAATAATTTATATAAGTAGTGGATTTATATTGCTCAAGCTAAAATCGATGAACTGTAATCAATATATATATGAAACCTCATACCTTCAAAGCTAGTTGTTGTAGTTGTTGAGAGATGGCAAAGATATATATTTGTATGTATGTATACGAAAGTTCACATCATTAAAGTTGTCAAGAAAGGCGTACATTTATTGACAATGGATACATTTAATAGGTATTTAGTTCTTAATACATTTTTTATAGACTAGATTAAATATGCCTAGAATATTCTTAGTCGTCACAATAAATGAATGGTTCTGATTTCATCCATTAACTTCCGAGCTGTTATAAAGACATCCGTTTATATGTTTACTTTTTTACATTTACCTAATCGTATTTAAAAATTACTGTATTCACTAACTTATTGCCACGTCTACCTGATTAAAAAATATTAAAATATTAAAGTGACCACGTTTCTGTGCTGGCATCACCAATGATCACTCAAAAATTTAACAACCAACCGCCTTTCAACGTTCACCAGCCGCGAATTAGCAACTGTGCTAATATATATAATAATTTACAGATAGATATATATACGTGAGAGAGAGTGTGATAGTTTATCCTATGAAAGCCGTCATTGAAGTTGTTAAGAGATTCCGGCATCCATTCCTGACTTTTCTCAAGTGGTGGAATTTAGTCATTTTCTAAATAATGACGACTGGACTATTGGTTTCTGAATCACGATGATTTGACGGTCCCGCATCTCTGGGAGAGTGGTTGTTGGATATAAGGTTATCTGCATGCAGGCTTTTTAGCGGGCTACGTGCTTATTATACCTATATATACATCCGGACGCAAATGTAACTTTATTTTAGAATGAAATAAAAGATGCTAAACTTTTTTCATTGAGTAATATAATATAATATAATAGCTGTACGTTAAAGATTTTAAAGAATGATTGTATTCAGAAATGGATTTTAAACAACAAAAAATAGTGATTAATCTAATTTGGACGAAAAAACTCATTTAGTAGAACAGCTAATTAATACCAATATAATACATATCACATTTGGTTTTTAAAATGAAACATTGACATATTATTGTGCTCTGGTCGATATAGACATGTTTAATAATAAGGGAATTTTTTTGATGGAGGCAAGTGTCAACCCTCAACCCAGTGGTGGGAAAAATATGTCTTACAATCTGCTCGGAGCAGAAAAGAGAAGGGTGTCCAAGGGACTAGATTTTGGACACCGTTGCATATCTCAAACAACATGTTTTGGTACGTTATTTCTAGTATAAAATTCTTAAATGGAGTAATTTCTCTCGTCTTCTTGACCAATTTGATAGTAGATAGGCATCATAAATGCATTGGAAAAGATAGGGGAATATACATTTATTAGGTAGGTGATAAGATGGAGTGTTGTAGAAAAATATCTAATTCTATGTATTTGTATTTCAATTCATCATATCAATATGAAGAAGAGTTGAACAACTCCATTGCATTGTGTGTGTTTGTTTTGTTTTACATATGTTTTCCTCTACTTGAACCTGAACATGGTATCATCAGAGTAGGATTAAGACTCTTCGAAGATAGGAGAGCAATTTGTAGGTTGTGAGACCGATTTCGAGCTTGGTTAAGTGGTAGGATGAAGAGGAGCATTGAAGGACGAACTCTGTGGAGAAAACAAAGAAAAATCTCAAAAAAATTTCAAATTTTTGGAGATGGTCACCCCCTTCCAGTGTACATAGAGCGACCATGACTCCAAGTCGCCCCCAACTAGTGTATAGGCATGACCAGGTGGAGACTTACGTGGAAACAATTTTTGGGTTTGGTAGCCTTTGCGCCTGAGGTAAGCTGTGTCCTTGAGAAATTTTTTTGGTCAATTTCTAAGCAAGAAAAGGATCAAGATCTACATCAGAAAGGAGGAGTCGACTGCCAGTAGAAGATCCATGACGTCTAGCAACAGTCTGGCACTGTCATGGGGATCGATTTTAACAGGTGAAAAATATGATGTATGGTCCATCAAATTGAAAAGTTTCCTCTGGTTTGAAGATTGTTGGGAAGCAATAGTTAAGAGGTTCATAGAACCAGATCCGATCGATCTACAAGCAATGACAAATGCACAAAGAAATGCTCTCGGAGAACTCAAGAAAAAGGACAGTAAATCCCTATGGCCCATCCAACAAGGATTAGAGGAATATATTTTCCCCAAATTCACAGCAGCAGATCATGCCAAACAGACATGGGATACCCTCGAAATCCCCTATCAAGGCACAAATAAAGTAAAAAATGCAAAGTTGCAAACACTCGGGAAGAGTTTTGAGACTCTTCAGATGAAGTATTCTGATTCAGTGGATCATTTTATGAGCCATGTCACTAGGATCGTGAACCAGTTGCGCATGCATGGAAAATACATTAAAGATCAAAAGGTCATTGAGAAGGTACTTAGAAGCTTTCCTGATAAGTTTAATATGGTCGTGGTCATCATAGAAGAGTCAAACGAACTATCAACATTAACAGTTGAAGAACTCATGGGATCTTTGTTAGTTCATGGGATCTCTATTAACTAATGAGAATAGATTCATTCAAAATACTGAATATTTGGAGAATGCATTTCAATATCAGGCCTCGATAAGAAAAGGTAGAGGTCGAAGAAATAGAAGCAAAGGCAGATGAGGCAGAGGATGCTCTCAAACATGAGAGAGGTCAACTTCAAAATACTTAGAACAGAGTGAACAATTAGAACAACCAACGAGAAACTCTTAGAACCAAAGGGGGAGAGGAAAAAATTTCAATCAATCAAGATGGACTGAGAAATCAAGGATCCAGTGCTATTATTGGAAGAAAATTGCTCACTACGAAAATAAATGAAGAAAGAAGAAAGAAACCTGAATAAGGGCAGAGAAAATGTTACCAGCACTAAAGAGGGAACATTTGAATCAATGTTCTTCTCATGCCAAGTGATAGAAGAAGGAAGCAATAACCATGATCTCTAGTTGTTAGATAGTGGTTGCAATAATCATATGATAGGTAACAAAGATTTGTTTTCTTATGTAGATAGCTTTGTCAGATCTCAAATTAAATTGGGAGATGATTATCAAAAGAAAGTTTTAGGAAAAGGTGTATTTTATGTATTGACCAAGCAAGATGAAAAGAAGCATATTCATGATGTTTATTATGTACTTGGTCTTAGACATAATCTAATGAGTGTAGGCTATATTAATGGACATGGTTATAAGGTCATTTTTGAAGGTTTCAAGTGTACAATCTTGGAAAAAACACCGAGTAAGAAAATCACAGCTACAATACAAATGACCAAAAATATAATGTTTCCTTTGATATTGAGAAATCTTAATTTGTCACAATCATATGCCCAAAATGTATTAAGCTTAGATGAGACTTGGTTGTGACATATTAGATATGGTCATTTACCATTTAGTAGTCTCAGTCTTTTACATAAAAAGTCTATGGTGAAAGGTTTTCCCATTATAAATGAACAGAAAAACTCTTGTCAAAGCTATATTTTGGCCAAACACCAAAGCGATAGTTTTCTCCATGCTTCCTATAGAGAAAAAGAACACCTCGAGCTGGTGCATACTTACCTTTTTGATTTAATGAAAACTCAGTCAATAGGAGGAAAATTTTATTTATAACATTCATTTATGATTTTAGCAGGAAAGCTTGGGTGTATTTTCTGAAGCACAAATCAAAGACATTTGAAAAATTCAGAGAATTTAAATCTATGGCAGAGAAACAAAGTGGAAAGCACATTAAAGTACTCAGATCAAATCGAGGAGGTGAGTATGAATCCAAATAATTTGCAGCATATTGCCGGAAACATGGGATCAAAAGAAAATTTACCACAAGATACACTCCACAACATAATGGAGTAGCTGAAAGGAAGAATCAAACAATATTGAATATGGCCAAAAGTATGTTGAAGGACAGAAATATATCAAATGAATACTGAGGTGAAGCAGTGGCATGCTCAATTTATATTTTGAATTTGACACCAACCAACAGTGTGAGAAATCAAGTTCCTCAAGAATCCTGGAGTGGTATGAAATCTAGTGTTTCTCATCTTAAAGTTTTTGGTTGTATAGTTTGTTCTCATGTTCCTGAAGAGATGAGGATAAATATGGATGATAGAAGTGAAAAATGTATTTTTTTTGGATATACTGAGTAGTATAAAGCATATAGCTTGTACAATCATGTTACTAAAAAGTTGATAGTAAGCAAAGATGTTAAATTCCAAGAAGAAAAATTTTAGGATACCCAGACAAACGAAATAATTGTAGATCAGATTCCTTCTATACAGGAAGACAAATAGGTGGAAGCTACAGGACATCAAGCTTATCCACCAAGACTTCCAAGATTGTAAGTACAAGGCCAAGGAGAACAAATAAAGCATAGTTCTTCTTCTTCTTCTTCTAGTAATGATTTGAATCCCACTATAGAAAATTTAAGAAACTAGAAAACAAGAAGCTTCAGAGAAATTTATGAGAAGAATGATGGCATGGATCAACAAGCACATTTTTCCTTGTTATCTTGCCAACCAATATATTTTGAAGAAGCAGACAAGGAAGAAAAATGGGTCCATGCTATGAACGAAGAAATTGAAGCAACTGAAAGAAACATTAGATGGGATCTTCTAGATCTCCCTACAGGTAAAACCAACATTGTAGTTAAATGGGTTTATAAAACACAATTCAATGAGAAAGGAAAAGTAGAGAAGAATAAGGAAAGACTTGTAGCAAAAGGGTTTTCTCAACAACCCGATATTGACTATGGAGAAACATTTGCTCCAATACCACATTTGGATACTATTAGAGAAATTCTAGAAGTTGCATCCCAAAAGAAATGGCCAGTCTATCAAATGGATGTCAAATCAGTCTTTCTAAATGGTGTTTTAGAGAAAGAAGTTTATGTGGATCAACCACCATGATTCCAGATCGAAGGTAAAGAGTACAAAGAGTACATATTGAAGAAAGAGTTGTAATACTTGAATCAAGCCCCAAGAGCTTGGTACAGTCACATTGATTCTTATTTTCTCAACAATGGGTTCAATAGGAGCATCAATGAGCCCACGCTTTACGCCAAAAGAGACCAAAAAGATAATATCTTGATAGTTTTCTCTATGTTGATGACATTATTTATACAGGACATTTGTTGTTAAATGACTTCAAAGAAGCCATGCAAAGTGAATTTGAAATGATTGATGTTGTTCTTATGAAATATTTTCTGGGAATTGAAGTTAAGAAATATGGAAAAAAAAATTGTATTTGTCAGCAAAAATATGCCACAGATATTTTGAAAAGGTTCAAAATGAACAAATGCAAGCCAATAGATACAAAAATTGCAACAGGTACAAAACTATGTAAACAAGATGAACAAAGAATGATTGACTATACTCTGTATAAGATGCTTGTAGTAAGCCTCATGTATCTTATAGCTAGTTGACCAGATATCATGTATATAGTGAGCTTAATTTCAAGATTTATGGAAAATCCTAAAATCTTTCAATGGAAAGTTGGAAAAAGAATTTTGCAATATATTTCATGTACAATAGATTATGGAATTTGGTATTCCAATTTAGAAGATGACTCACTTGTTCTATATATAGATAGTGATTTTGCAACTAGCGTTGATGACATGAAAATGACCTTTGGGTACGCATTTCTGTTGGGTACAAATTTAATTTCATGGGATTCTAAGAAACAACCCATTATCACAATATCTTCAACAGAATCAGAAATAGAGTATGTGGCAACAACTCCCTCATCATGTTCTATAGTTTGGTTAAGAAGGATCCTTAGTGATCTCACACATGAATAGAAGGAGCCAACTCCTATATTTTGTGACAACAGTTCAACAATTGCATTATCTAAAAATCATGTGTTTCATCACAAGAGTAAACACCTTGACACTCGTTATCATTTCATTCACGATCTTGTCAATGATGGTAGCATTATGCTACAATTATGTGGTTCAAAACAAAAATTAGTAGATATCTTCACCAATCGATTAGGAAGAAATACTTTTGAATTTCAAAAACACTAAGGCATTGTCTGTACTGATTTTTTTAATGGTCGAAACTAAGGGGGAGTGTTAAATGGAGTAATTTATTACACCTTATTGATCATCTTGACAATATATAGGCATCATAAATGCACTAGATAAGATAGGTGAATATGTATTTATTAGGCATGTGAGAAGAGGGAGTGTTGTAGAAAAAATCTAGTTCTATATATTTTCATTTCATTTTATCTATCATATCAATATGGAGAAGAGATTAACAACTCCATTGCATTGTGTGTGTTTGCTTTGTTTTACATATGCTTGTCTCTACTTGAACCTGAACAAAAATGCCAGTGTTGCAGAGGATGGCTTTGTGGGTAGGGAATCAATTTTTTATGTGTGTCAGGGGTAAGATTCATATTTTACCTCTACTTCAAGGGTTTTTCTCTTTTACGTTTGAAAGCTCAGGAGATGGAGAAAAACAATTAAGGGAGATACATGGATATTTGAATCCTCTAGGTGTTTTCTTCTTCTCAAGAAAAAATCTTAAGACACTATGTTTCTTGGAAGGAATAATTTCAATATCGGTAAATTAAATATTTTATTATATTGATTAATTGTATGGATGTGTTAATCATTGTAATGATTTTAATATATTAACTTGTGCTAATTTCCTTTATATAGATGGGGTGTATATTTTAAGTTTATCATTGAAACAAACTATTCTTTCCATAAAAAACTTTCTCGACTCTTTTTTATCATGATGAATGCCTGAAGGGGGACAATCATGCATATTAGAAGCCAGGAAATCATTTTGATCTCATTGTCGGAAATAGTAACTACAATTCAGTGAGCTTTATGTCTCCGTCGATTTGTCAGTCAGTCAGTTTGTTAGTCTGTAACTTCAGTTCATTAGTTTATACTTACGTTTACGCAGACTTAGTTTTGTTAATTGACAAGCAGGGGAGTAATTAAATGAAGCCAATCTTAATATTTCTCTAGTCCAGTTAAGTAGTTGAGAGTTATTCGAATTTATTTGTCTTACATGTTAAGTCGGTTAGATTTTGTAAGAAGTCTCAGCCTTAGTCTTGTATATGTCAGAGTCTGTAAGTAGTCGATATGAAGAGAGGTAGAGAGAACAGAGTCGTGAACAATAAAAAGGAATCAACTCAGGAGTCGAAGAAGTTTGAGAGCACAAGATTTGAGTTTGTAAAGTTAGAAGAAGTTGTTGGAGTTGAACCTTGTCACAGTTATCGTATTCTGTATTAGTGCGCAGCGCCGAAGTTTGAATAGATATCAAGTATTTTTTGTATTGATAATTTCATATGTATTTTTGAGATTTTGTTAGGTTTATAAGTTGTGTGTTAAAGATTAGAAAAGTGACCAGAAATCATTTCATTATGTGTTTTATCACAGTGCACAATAATCGTGCAGTCTATGAGCTATGGTGTAAGACCTGAAAAGTTCAATGACGAAGTTTTGTGGCACGCATTATTTATCACTGCACCACACCTCATTTGTTTGCGCATTTCTGATCCAATATATGGTATCATAATAGGTTTGTTAGAGAAGGTTGATCAGAGTAGGTTGAACATAGAAAGGTTTATCAGAGTAAGTTTCAAGAGAAACAACTCTGTTATAAGGTGAAATATCTCTTCTACTTTAAATCTACAACCTCCCACTTTTATAGGGAAAAATTATGAGTTATGGTCCTTGACCATGAAGGATTTATTTAAAGGTCAAGATGTATGGGAGATAGTAGAGAATGGGTATGTGGAACCAAAATATCAGGCAGTGGACAATGCCCCTACATAAGCTGAAAAAGATGCTTTGAAAGATCAAAGAAAAAAGGATGGAAATACGATGTTTTACATACATCAAGCCATGCATGAGATCATACTGCCAAGAGTTGCATCATCAAAGAAAGACAAGGAGGCATGGGACATATTACAAACCTCTTATCAAGGTATGGACAAAGTCAAGACTTCAAAACTACAAATTATTAGAAGATATTTTGAAACTTTGTCAATGAAGGACACATATTCAATAGATTCATTTTATACCAATGTTATTGGCCGGATAAATCAGATTAAATCTCATGGTGAAACCATAGAGGATAAAAAGGTTGTTGAGAAGGTACTTAGGAGTCTTCCCCCTAAATTTGATACCCTTGTTGTGACTCTGGAAGAGACCAAAGATCTGAGTCAGTTCAGTCTAGATGGGTTGCAAGCTTCCCTCATTAATCAGGAACACATATTAAATAGGTCAAATATGTCATTAGAGAATTCATTTTCCGCATAGTAATCTAAAATTCGTGGAATATGAATAGGGAGATATAACTCTAGAAGAAGAGGAATACGTTCTACTAGAGATGGACGCAACAATAATCCTAGAAATATTGGTGGAAGAGGTCAACGTCCAGATAACATTCATCCAAGTAATTGGAGAACTGATAAATCAAAGATTAAGTGCCATCACTGTTAAAAGTATGGAAATTATGCATATGAGTGTAAGAATAGTTAGTATAATCAGAATAAGAAAGGTCAAGATCATTCAAACAATGCAAATAGTTTTATGTTTATGGCTCGCGTTAAAGCGATGCCTATATTCTCACTAGTTGAATGTAATGTTGCTCAAGAAAGTCCTTGTGACATATGTTATTTAGATTCAAGCTGCAATAATCACATGACAAGAAACATAGATTTTTTTTCTAGTTTGGATAAGTCATTCCAAACTAAAGTTACACTTGGAAGAGACATCCAAGTCATTGTCTTAGGAAAATGCAATGTGAACATTTTCATAAAACAAGGAGAAAACAAAATTATGCCTGATGTATATTATGTTTCTGTTCTGAAGCACAATTTGATGAGCACGGGACAATTCTTACAAAAAGGATACATAATCTATATGGAAGATAATCATTGTGTGATTATGGACAGATATCCAAGCAATCAACTTATTGCAATAATTCAAATGACAAGCAACAAACTGTTCACATTAACATTGAAGACATCAAAGAAGAGAAATGCAACACAAGTTGTTGGTAAAGAAAAGGATGCACATTTAGACACTACATTAACAACAAAAGGTGCATACAGTTCCAATAAAGAAAGTAGTGTGCACAACGTTAAAGAAAAAGGAGAAAGTGGTACAGAGATGCAGGCAACATTCCAATATGAAGTACATGATGATTCATTGCTATGTAATTTCATATTTGGACATTTAAATTTTGGAGGTCCGAAGCTGGTACACACAAAGGATATGGTAAAAGGATTTCCATTGATTAAAAAACCAGAAAGAATCTGTGAAGGTTGTATTTTTGGAAAGTAACATCGAGAATCATTTCCAGTGGGAAAATCATATATATCAAAATCTCCACTTGAAATAATACATTCAAATATTTGCGGAACAATGAAAACAACATCTATAGGAGGCAATACTTATTTTCTGACATTTATTGATTATTTCTCAAAAAAAACGTGGATTTATTTCCTAAAACATAAATCTAATGCATTGGGTTTTTTTTCAGCAATTTAAATCACTTGTGGAGAAGTAGAGTGGTTATTACATAAAGTGTCTAAGAATTGACAGAGTAGGTGAATACATGTCAAGATAATTTTAAAACTTTTGTAAAGTTCATGGCATCTGCAAGCAATTTACCATGCGGTATACACCACAGTCGAATGGTGTCGCAGAGAGAAAGAATATGACCATCATGGAAATGGAACATAGTATGTTGGCAACCAAACAATTATCATATCAGTATTGGGCTGAGGCAGTAGAAAATGCAATATATATCATGAACATATGTTTGAAAAAGAGTGTGAAGAATAGAGTTCCTCAAGAATCCTGGACAAGTATTAAGCATAATGTGGCACACTTAAAAAAATTTCGTTGTGTCACATACACACATGTTCTAGATGAGTTGAAAAATAAGCTAGATAACAAAGGAAACAATGTATATTTGTTGGATATTTTATATATACAAAAACATACAAACTATATGATCCTATTTCAAGAAAATTCATAATCAGTCGCGATGTTCAATTTGTGGAGAATGAAATATGGGATGGAAGCATAGCAAAGAGAATAAAAATGATTGATGATATGGGGCATGATGACACAGAAGAAGAGGTGGTTCAATCACCAAGTATAACTCAATGCATAGTTCCTTCTACAATTGCGACACAAATCCTAGAACAAACAACTCCAGTAAGACCAACAGGTGCACAGTCTACACCTAGAGTGAAACAAAGACCAACAAGAAGTCCAAGTAGTTCTACATCTCCATATCCAACATTAGCAAGTTTGTTACCAAGGAAGAAAAGAAGTCTATGCTACATCTAAAATGTTGACACAACAAATTCATTTTCCCTTTTTGCTCTATTTTCACAAATAGATGATCCCTTAACTTTTGAAGAAGTTGTCAAAGATGATGTATGGGCTCAAGCCATGGATGAAGAAATCAGATGCAGAGAGAATAATCAGACATGGAAGTTGGTAGATGTACCTGAAGACAAGGATGTGATAAGTGTCAAGTGGATCTATAAAACCAAACAAGATGTAGATGGAAATGTGCATAAGCACAAGGAAAGATTAGTTGCAAGAGGATTTACACAACAACATGGAATTTATTTTCATGAAACATTTGCGCTAGTTGTGCAAATGGACACAGTCAGAATTGTGTTGTCCATTGTTGCGTAGAAAAGATGGTCAATTTATCAAATGGATGTAAAGTCAACATTTTTAAATGGGCACTTAGACGAAGAAGTATATGTGGAACAACCATAAGGCTATGAGGTTGCATAACAAGAAAAAAAAAGTGTACATATTGAAGAAATCACTATATGGATTAAAGAAAACTCCCAGATCTTGGTACCGTCACATAGATTCCTACCTCACACAGAATGGATTTTAGAGAATTGAATGTGAGCCAACACTGTACATCAAGGAAAATCAACAAGTCCAAAGCTGGTATATTTATCTCACAATCTAAGTATGCACATGAAATTATTAAAATATTCAACATGATAAATTCCAAAGAAGCCCCAACACTTGTCATAATAGGATTGAAGTTAAGAAAGGAAGATAAAGGGTCCAAGGTGGATCCCACATTGTTTAAAAGATTGATATTAAGTCTTACGTATATAAAAACAAAAATACTTGATATTATGTATGGAGTGAGACTAATTTCAAGGTTCATGGAAACTCCAAAAGAATCACATTGCAAGGCAGGAAAGAGAATTTTGAGATATGTGAATGCAAGATTTTTTTTTTGCATTAAGTACTCTACTTTAAAAGATTTTAGACTTACTGGATACATTGACAGAGATTGTGGAGGAAGCATAGATGATAGAAAAAGTACCTTTGGGTACACATTTCATTTTGGAATAGATATAATATCATGGGCATCAAGGAAGAATGCCATGGTGATTCTTTATTCAGTATAAGCAGAGTACATCACAGCTACAAGCATAGCTTGTCAAGCAGTTTGAATGAGAATAATGTTAAAAGATTTGTTGCAGGAACAATAGTAACCAAGAATAGTATTTTGTGACAACAATTCACCCATAATTTTATCGAAGAATCATGTGTCTCACAAGAACACCAAGCATATTGATACAAGGTATCATTTTATTAGAGAATTAGTAGATAAAAAATAAATTTGTTTAGAGTTTGCAGGTCAAAAGAAAAAATTGTAGAAATATTCACAAAATCTTTAGCAAGGGAAGCATTTCAGCATCTGCGCAATAGTTTGGTAGTCTGCACAGTGACAGATGATTGAAATTTCAAGCAAATTTAAATTTTTGATGTAAATTTTTGTAATCCCACCTACTTGTAATTAAGGGGGAGTGATGGAAATAGTAATTACAAGTTGGTGATCTTTACAAGTTTATACTTACATTTACGAAAACTTAGTTTTGTCAGTCTGCAAGTAGGGGCGTTATCAAATGAAGCCGATCTTAATCTTTCTCGAGTCCATTTAAGTATTTGAGAGTGAGTCGAGTTTATTTGTGTATTAAATTTTAATTCAGTTAGATTCTATAAGAAGTCCCAGTCTTAGTCTTATATATGTCCAAGTCTGTAAGTAGTCGATATGAAGAGATTTAGAGAGAATAGAGTCATGAAGAAAAAAATAACAACAATTGAGGAGTCGAAGAAGTTTGAGAGCACAAGATCTATGTCTATAAAGTCAGCAAAAGTTTTTGGAGCTAACGCTCATCAGAATTATCATATTCTGTATTAGCGCGTATCGCTGAAGTTTCAATAGACATCAAGTGTTTTTTGTATTGATAATTTCATATGTATTTTTGAGGTTTTGTTATGTTTATGATTTTGTGTGTTAAATATTATCACAGTGACAAGAAATCATTTCATTAATTCTTTTATCACATTGCACAATAATCGTGCAGTCTGTAAACTGCACAGTAAGTCCTGAAAATTTCAGCGATGAAGTTTTGTGGTGTGCAGGATTTGTCACTGCACCGTGCAAAATCTATCTACACGCTGCTGATCTGAGACTCATCATACCAGGATTGACAAAAGTAGTAGGCTTTCCTTAGCAATTTTTTTGTGTATTTCACACATCTATTCATTTCCAAGCATTCAATAAAATTATTGTTGTAATTCTCAAGAGGATGGGAAGGATGGTTTTACCTTCAACTTCATCATATTTTTAATTACTTTTCATGTAAGGATGATCCTCTGATTGAGATATTGATTGGCGATAAGCTTGCTAGAGCCCATTTTCAGCCATTACAAAGGTTTTATCTAGTGTTCATGATTCTTATCAGGTTACACAATCTATAGGTAAGTAAAATAAGCCATCACATGTGTTAGCTCACCCCCTGGCTGCCAAACTAGGAGGATTCCTTTGAAAGGTAGATAATGTCTCGGCCTTTTGGCCACTTTCTGAGGGTTAATAACAAGCATTCTACTTATTTTTGTTCCTCGCATTGCAGTCTAGTTTTTGAATTATAAGGCGCGATTTCTCGCTCCATGTCCTATTTCTTGGTCACCTTTTGTATTATCAAAGTAGTTTCTAATGCTCGTAGTGAAATTTCAATGTTATATCGATTGATCTTGTGGCATCTTAGCTAGTTTCAAGGTTGCGATATGCTCTTTTTGGATTTTG
>SNQJ01S0121058.1:0-12414 GCA_010110895.2 Picea sitchensis
ATTGCTCCTCCAAATAGGTTAAACACATACCCACTTGTAGATATTTTGTGATCCAGATCTCCAGCCTAGTCTCCATCAACAAATCCATGTATGCCCACCACTCTGTCCAATCCTGATCTTCCTTGGTAACACAATCCATAACTGGTAGTGCCACGAAGATACCTGAAGACCCTCTTTACTATTGTTCAATGCTCCTTCCATGGTTTTGACATATACCTGCTCAAAACTCCCACTACATGTGCAATGTTCGGTCTAGTACAGACCATTTCATACATCAAACTGCCAACTGCACTAGCATACGGAACATGGGACATGTCCTCTTATTCTTTCTATGTCTTGGGACACTGATCATCAGATGCATTTGTCGAATATGACATGACCACACACACACATGCAAAGAATATAACACATACCCAACATGTTTCAACCAAATTTGAGGCCAGAAACTAGCCTTTCAGATCTAGAGAGGGCTCTTTCGGGAGACTTTGTCTCCGCGCGGGATATGGATTTAAAGTTGTGGCTAGATTTAACACCTTTGAAATGATGGGTTATGGTTATTTTGGTGCAAGAGAGTAAGACTTTGGTCTATGGAGTCAATTCGAGAAAATGACAGAAACAAATGACTTGGTGACTCAACTTGAGAGGATAAAGGCTAAGTGAGGAACAGTCTTCAGTGAAAAATTGTAATGTGTGGCGAGGAGAAAACACAAGAAGTAACTCAGAGCATCATTGTGGATGAATTCAGATTTAGCTTTAGAAGAAAAATGTTTTGTCTAAATGGCATGAACAAGGGGAGTTGTGCAATGAATCCACAGGTTCAAAAATTCATTCTGATTTAGACAGAAAAAGATATGAATAAATATAACAAGAAGCATGTATGCAAAGAAAGGGACACAATACATCCAACTACTAAAATTACATTATTTTCATCAAAGCTACATGTCTTTTGCATTAAGTTTTGGTCGAACTCAAATTACATGCAATAGTTATTTTCTATACTAATTTTTCCAACCAACCTAGATTACATCGAAAACATCAAATATATAAGCGAGGGTGTCACTTGGGATACCCTACTCTTCTAACTGTTATCTCTAAAAACTAGGAAACTGACTATCTACGTTACAAAACTCTTCGCATGATGCTTTTCCAAAAATAGACAACAAATACATCTGGCTACATCATGATTGTTTGTAATCCGCCACGGGGATTTGGTTATCGATCAGGCATTGTCATGGGGGAGTGATGCGTCAATTATTTCCTTCGGTTAGATATATGAATGGATAAGTTTTCGTCAGAGTCCAATTTTCTGTTGTAACGACTTTGATTTTATATCGCGTGCTCATTTGTTAGGGGAAATGTGCGCGGCAAGTAGTCGCAGACAATCATGGTCATTATCAAAATAGAAAAATGCCTGAGGGCAATGTCTCCTTTCAAAACTATCAAGATTTGTTTTATTTTTTCGGATACAGGAACAAATTCAACTAATCTTGTTTCTTCTGCTCATTGGCAGGAACTCCGCGAGTTATCTCTTCGATCGCTTCACATTCTCTGGAGTGTTTTTCATACCTTTCTTTCGACGGCCCCTGCGCTTCATGTAGTTGTATGATCATATCTTGTGCCTCTCTGAGATGTCATTTGAGCCACATCATGTTCCCTTCGTGACCTTGTGTTATTGTCGCTTCCATGGTATTTATCTCTAGTTGTTGTCCCAGCTCCCTGTTTTCCTAGTACAGTTCAGTGATCGCTAGCTTCACCTGCTTCAGCTGCTGAGATGTTTCTTGATCATTTGTACCCTTGGAATCCATCCTCCTCATTCTCCTCCCACTTTTTTGGCCCGTGCATTCCAAAGGCTCCAAGTGCACGACACGCATAAGTAATTCTTCAACGAATGATCGTGCGGGCAATTCATCTGGGATTCGGGTTTCTCCAACTTCCTTATTCTTCCTTGGCCTGCCCCTTCTCTGTGGTATATTTTGTTGGGGAGATAGGGATTCTACTATGCTTCCTTCTTGCGCAATTCCTTCCACTCCAAGTTTCCCGTGGTGTGATTTCGTCGTTCCCACGGGTAAAGGTAAAATCCCCCTTTTATCCTTGGGGATTCCTGTTGTGAGTGAGAAGGAATCCCAATCACTTTGGGGCTCGGGTCTGGTGATTTTTTTACTTCATGCGCCCTTATTTATTCTTTGAGAAGTCACCATGGAGTGACCAGTATTTATATTGTGCACATTGGATCCAGCGGATTCCCAAGGTGGAGAATTTGATCAACCTGGGCCTACGAGAGAACTTACAGACAGAGCTTGAATCTAATTTCGCGAAAAAAAGGGTGAAGAACCTCTAGGATTTATAACAGATCGGGTGGAAGGAATAATCGTGCTAAAATACATTGAATTCATGGCGACTAGATGTTTCAAATCGAACTGCAGATTTTCCATAACACATCCCTGCATGTAAGGTACAGGAGATAAGTGCTCCAGGGCATACGTGATGTGAACGTCGTGATTTTTCATCCCTTCGGCCTTCATGATGAACTGATAATAGTTACATCACCTGCCAACGTGACCTCCATTAACTACTTTACTCGACCTGGGGCACATAGAGACTAACTTTAATAGGATCCGACTTTCTGGGAACAACATACCCGTACCATTTATGCATGTTTCGACTCTAACATCCCTTCCCATTTCCAAGGGCCAAATGACCACTTGATGACTTCAACCTTTTCATTTCTACGTAGATGACTTCACATGTTTTGACACATGGGCCATAACTCACCTAAAAAATGACTCTAATTGAAATAAAAATGGCGACGCTAATAGTTGGATCCAACGGGGATGTTATCCTCCCTGAGAGGTAGCAAAGAACAGTAGACCAAGTGCCTGACCATTGGGCCTTATTTCGACTCTTTGACACTGCAATGTGAAAAACAAGACGCAACCTAAACCTATCGTCATAGCTTCTAAAGACTCAACATAAAACTCAGGGCCTTCACTTCGGGCTTAAATTTTCTGCTGACCTACTGACTTAACACAAAAATAAAACGACTGTTTACAATGAAAAATGACTTAAACGGATTTACATGCCTCCAACCAACGTACTCCCCATTTAGTTCTTCCAGGAAATAAGCATTGTTTCCACGATGTGCATCGATTCTGAATGGAACTGTCCACAGATTATCGAACTTTTTGTGTTTTCCTTTGTCCTCATTTCTCGCGTCCCATCTCAACACTAGATCACCAAACCGTAAATCCTCTGGCTTGGAACGCTTGTCAAAGGATTTCTTCATCTTTTCCTAGTGGAGTTTTGATCGGTTGTACACATGTTCCCTCATTTGTTGTGTGTGAACCAGCTGATTTATTCTTCTTTGTGCTTCATTTGGCTCGGCCTCCTACTCTTGCAGTAGTTTTCTGATGGGCCACCCCAGTGTGGTAGGGAAAATTGCATCCATGCCGTATACAATCTGGAAAAGTGACATTGATATGGACTTCTTGGTGGTGACCCGATCTGCCCACAGTGCATAGATAAGTTTTTAATGCCAATCTTTCTTATTGTCTTGCATGAGCCTTTTGATGATCCTGGTTAGGCTCTTATTTGAGGATTTTGCTAACCCATTTCCTTGTGGGTAGTACATCATAGAATGCCCCGGGGTTATATTGTAATCCTGAAACAACTTTTCCATCCTCTTATACTTGAATGTGGCCACGTTGTTTGTTATGATATTGACGAGACACCCAAATCTTGATAAGATATTTGTCTCCAGAAATTGGATGATGACTACGTCGGTAGCTTGCTTCGTGAGGATCACTTCTATCCATTTTGTGAAGTAGTCGGTGGTCGTGAGTATCTATTTGTGTTTCACCGAGGATGGAGGATTTATTTCCCCTATGAAATCCAAACCCCACTGCATGAACGGTGCTTCGACTAAGATCAGCTTTAGTGGCAGAGCTGCAGCTTTCTTCTCCCATCAAAAAATTGACATTCATGGTAGTTGGAGACTTCTTTGTACACGTCTACAAAAATTGTAGGCCAATAGCAACCCACTCTTAGGATTTTGTGCGCAATGGTTTTCTAGTAATGGTGTCCCCCGTAGTTTCCCTTTTGAAATTATTTTGTGGCTCGCTTAGCATCATTTTCCAGCAGACAGCTCAGTAACATTCCCCCAAGATCTTTCCAGTAGAGTGATTTATCCAGGATGCAAAACCTAATCGCTTTAATCTTTAGAAATCAGGCCTTGGTATTACTTATGCCTGGAGGGGCCTGGATATTCTCCAACACCTAGATGATTTATGCATACCACGGTGAATCGATGAACTCATGGGACGTCCTCACATTCATTTCTTCTTGAGGACTCTCTAATAGATAGAAAATGAAATTCATTCCCACATCATTGCAGTTCGATTGTGTCGTTATCTTCGTAAGACCCTGAACCTTAATTAGTTTCGTAGGATTGATCTCTAGGTCATATTCCAACATGGTCGCTATCCACTTACCTCTCCTTCCTTCGGGGTTGGGCTGAGTTAGGATATCCTTTACTGAGTTGTTGGGCACATAAGAAATGATGTGGGAATGCAATATGTACATCATGAACTCCTTGAAGGCTTTCACTAAGGCATATGCTTGTTTTTCCATAATGTCGTACCTTATCGAAGCATCTCGCAGCATCCTGCTGAAATAATATATAGGCTTCTCGAATTTCTACTCGTCTTTCTATAACAACACGTCGGCAATCATATGTTCTAAGGCGAATGAAAACATGATAAAATATTTCATGAAATATGGACTGGATAGCACAAGATCTCTAGTCAATGCCACCTTGATATCTTCAAACAACTTCTTGGCTTCCAGGTTCCACTTGATTTCATTTCCCTTTCTGAGCATGTAGGTGATATGCTTTATAATATCTACCAGGTTTGGGATGAATCTCCTCAAGAATTTTACTTTCCCCATGAAGGATTGCACTTCTTTTTTACTGCGCAGAGTGTCAATTTTTAGGATTCCTTCAACCCTGTTGGGATCTATCTTGATGCCTTCTTTGGAGATAATATGCCCTAACAACTTCCCTTCTTCCACCCTGAAATGTGATTTCTTTGTATTTAGCGATATGTCGAACTTCCTACACGTCTGGAAAACTTTCTTCAGATGCTTGAGTTGTTTTTCGTCGGAGGCAGAGTATACCATGATGTCGTCCAGATAGATCACAATGAACTTGTCCTTTTTGTTTGCAAACGCGATGTCCATTTCCCTCTTGAAAGTATCTCCAGCGTTCATCAGGCCAAAAGGGATCTTGGTGTACATGAGCGTTCCCCACGGAGTTGTGAAAGTTGTTTTTTCTCTATCGTTTGGGTGGACCAAGATCTGGTTATATCCTAAAAAACCATCCAACATGGACATCTTCTGAGACCACACCACCTTTTGCAGGATATATTCCATTTTAGGGAGAGGGTAGTGATCCTTGAGAGACACTTTGTTTATATTTCGGAAGTCTACACACAGTCTTATCTCACCGCTCTTCTTTCTTATAGGAACCAAATTAGCTACCCATTTTGAGAAACGTAGGGAAACGATAATATTAGCGTCGAGACTTTTCTTTACATCATTTTCGATCAGCGACAGTAGCAGAGGATTTATTCATCTCAGCTTCTGTTTGAAAGGTTTTTTATCTTCTTTGAGAGGGATAACATGTTGGATCACTTTAGTGTCATACACCTTCAAATCATCATAGCTCCATGCAAAAACGTCGGGGAAATCCTTCATGAGCTTGATGTAGTCTTGCTTGACCTCCAGACTGATCATTTTTGGGATCTCCTCGGTCCCGATGTTGTAGTCTTCCACGTCCTCTCCGTTTGCAACGATATTGGGATATTTAGCCATGTCATTTTCGTCAAACAAATTTTCTATGGGCACTAACCCCTTCAGAATGATGTTATTTTTCAATTGTGTTATGTCTCGTCCCGCGATCTGGTTCTGGAAAGGGTCGTCATTATTGCGCGCACCCGTGATCCCATCTTCATCGCAACAGCATTCATCGTCAATGTTTGTATTAGCGAACTCGTCTCTCATCTGAAGAAATATTTCTACCTGCTTGTTGTCTTCAAACCCCTGCCAGTATTTGATATTATCAGGCACTGTCGGCCTATGTTTGACTTCAATCTCATATTTTTTGTTTCGGAATATGGGGATTTTAAAAACCGAGTCTGAGGTGGAAAACGCATCAATGATCTGATTTTGCTCCCTTGGGATAGCAGATAGGTCATAATTCAAAAATTCCTCGAGGAGATCCAACACCAAGTTTTTGTACACTCTCAGCCCGGGGTGTTTTGTCTGATATATGCCTTTAACCTGGTTTATGACTAGTTCGGGGTCTCTGTGCATTTTTATCCTCTCTGTGCCTAATTCTTTCAACACCTTCAGGCCCAAAATCAGTGCCTCATACTCAACCATGTTGTCCATTTGAACACGAGCTTGTATGAGCACATCTTTGTGCCCACTTCATGGGGGCCTACCCATACGTTGGCCCCAGCCCATTCTTTGTTGACCGCTCCATCGAAACTCATGTTCCATATCCCCTTTTTCATGCGATCTTTTGGGTCGTAGCACTCTGCTGATTCCCATGTGGTTTCCTCATCGGTTGTCATGATGGTTGTCGGCTCTTCCTCTTCAAAACTTAGGTCATTGTAGAATATAGAAGAAACAACCTCAGTGTCGATGGAGTATATGGGGTGGTTGTCTGGCTTTGTTTTGCTTCTTACCATGTATTTCAGCAACACTTCTCTATATAACCATTAGTCCTAGCCAAAGATGGGAATGGTGGTGTATGACATGTCCATTTGCAGGGTCCCCTTTAACTTTGCATCCCACGATCTAGACAGCAGCATGCCAAACTTAGGGGGTAGGTCGGCCATGACCACATCCATAACCATGTTCTTTGAAGGAATTTGGGCCAATGACACAACCAAGTCCTCAATGAGACCCAAACACTTGACCTTCCTTGAATCAAAAGAGAAAAGGTCCTAGTAGGGTCTGGTGATATCCAAACCCAATTCATCCATGATCACCTTTGGCATGAGGTTGTGCGACGCGCCAGAATATATCATGGCATTATGCAGGTTCATGTCATGCACCTTCAAACTGACGTAGAATGGCGGTACATCCTCAGTATCACTTGTCTCCTCAACACACGGACCAAAAATAATAGCAAGGTGATCGTCTTGTACATTCAACGTATCGGGGGTCCCTCCCATTTTTAACATTTTAATAATCTGCTCTTGATACTCACCCTTTTTGATAAGTTCGTTGAATGGGACAAATATTTTGATTTTATCCATTTCATGCTCAAAGTTAAAGGGAGGACAGACTTTCTCTACCTCTTTTCCACCCGCTTCTCGGCTTGTTTCCATAGTTTTCCTTCAGTTATCGATCAGGCATCGTCATGGGGGAGTGATGCATCAATATTTTCCTTCGGTCAGATATCTGAATGGACAAGTGTTCATCAGATTCCAGTTGTTTGTTGTAATGGCTTTGATTTTTTGTTGCACGCTCATTTGTTGGGGGAAATGTGCGCGACAGGTGGCCGCAGACAGTCATGGTCGTTATCAAAATGGAAAAATGTCTGAGGGAGATGTCTCCTTTCAAAACTGTCAAGATTTGTTTTTTGTTTGCGGATACAGGAACGAACTCATCTAATCTTGTTTCTTATGCTCGTTGGCGGGAACTGCATGGGCTATCTCTTCGATCGCTTCACATTCTCTGGAGTGTTTTTCATACCTTTCTTCGGACAGTCATTGTGCTTCACGTAGTTGTACAATCGTATCCTGCACCTCTCTGAGTTGTCGTTTGAGCCACGTCACGTTCCCTTCATGACCTTGTGTTGCTGGCGCTTCCATGGTCTTTGTCGTTAACTGTTGTCTCAGCTCAATTTTTTCCTGGTATAGATCGACGATGGCTAGATTCACTTGCTTCAACTGCTGAGATGTTTCTTGATCATTTGTACCTGCGGCATCCATCCTCCTTATTTTTCTCCCACTTTCTTGTCTCGTTCCTTCCAAAGGCTCGAGGCGGACAACGCACATAAGTAATTATTAAGTGAACGATCATGCACGCGTTTCATCTGGGATTTGGGTTTCTCCAACTTCCTTATTCTTCCTTGGCCTGCCCCTTCTCCACAGTATATATTGTTGGGGAGACAGGGCTTCTACTGTCCTTCCTTCCTACACAATTCCTTTCACTCCAGGTTTCACGCGGTGTGATGTCGTCGTTCCCGCGGGCAAAGGGAAAATCCCCCTTTTATCCTTGGGGATGCCTTTTGTGAGTGAGAAGGAATCCCAATCACTTTGGGCCTTGGATCTGGTGATTATGACACTTTGTGTGCCCTTATTTATGCTTTGAGAAGTTGCCATGGTGTGACCAGTATTTATCTTTCATGCAGTGGATCTGGCGGATGCTCAAGGTGGAAAATCTAATCGACCTGGGCCTATGAGAGAACTTACAGATAGAGCCTGGATCTTATTTTGCGAACAAAAAGGGTGAAGAACCTCTAGGATTCATAACATATCGGGTGAAAGGAAGAACGGTGCCAAAGAACATTGAATTCATGGCGACTAGATGTTTCGAATCGAACCACAGATTTTCCATAACACATCCCTGCGTGTAAGGTACATGTGATAAGGGTTGTAGGGCATATGTGATGCAAACACCATGATTTTTCATCCCTTCGGCCTTCATGATGAACTAATAATAGTTACAGCACTTGTCAACGTGACCTTCATTAACTATTTTGACTCGACCTGGGGCACATAGAGACTAACTTTGACAGGAACCGACTTTATGGGAACAACATACTCGTACCATTTATGCATGTTTCAACTCTGACATCCCTTCCCTTTTCCAAGGGCCAATCGACCACTTTCTGACTTCGACCTTTTCATTACTACGTACCTGACTTCACATGTTTTGACACATGGGCCATAACTCGCCTGAAAACCGACTCTAATTGAAATAAAAATGGAGGCGCTAACACCTTACATCAAGGGGTCACTTATAAAATCACCAAGGTAATGAGAAGACAATACACCAAATCATATGTCAAACTATAGGATACCATTAAGCAGAAAATGAGATACGTGAAAGATAGTCCTGACCACTGTTAGTACAAAGGGGTCTACAAGGTTGATTTCTCTTGTGGAAAATATTATATCAGGGAAACTAGGCATTCTCTTCAAGTTAGTATAAAGAAACATAGTGTTGAAATCATGTATGAGTGCATCTGTTAATCAACACTTACAGAGTATTCCCTAACTTCCAAACATCATTTTTGCTTAGAAGACATCAAAATCCTCGCTAAAGAATACCATTATTTCAAGCATCACATCAGAGAAGAAATGGAAATCATTAAACACCCCAACAACCTTAATAGACATGGTGGTTTAGAGATCAGTGAAAATTAGCTCTCTCTCATCCACCTCAAAAGAACTAGATAAATCGATCAGTTTTTCCCTTTTATGTCCCCTCCCTCCTTTTTCTTTCTTTGACCTTTTTGTGTGTGTTTTTTCTTTAGCATGTGTATTTGTCTATCATTTTAGTTTGTTATTGCATCTGTCATTCCCTCTTGGTGTTTTCCTTATTTCTCTTTTCATTATCTACCTATTTTCTCTCTTTTCCCATTTTCTTAGTTGTTCGTTTTTTTCTCTCTTATTTGTTACTTTGTTTTTGTTACTTTGTTTTTCTTGTTTATCTTCTTCCTTTCTTATCTATTTGATTTTTAATCCCTTAACTTTATTTACATTTTTATATACTTTTCATAATTTTATTTTTATTGCTTTACGCTTTATGATTTTTCTCTTCCCTTTATTGTGTATTTATTGATTTATAATTAATTTTTATTCTAATTTTGTTTTATTATTATTATATTATATTTTAGGTTTTAGATATTTTATTTTTCTATTATTTGAAGTACAGCTTTTGAAAACCCTAACCATAGAAGCTTGAAAACTCTAATCATTAAGGTGATTAGCTTCCTTAAGAATTTTCTCTAGTTCTTTGATGTATTGTTTTTCCTGGTGATTATCTAACTAATTTTGTTTTTTTAACATAGTGGGGAGACCTCAATTAATTGGATATTCCATTTTTATATCCCAACCTCCATATCAAGAGTATTCATTATATGATAAATATTGGTCTTGGGTGTTAAATGTTTTATATTTATAATTTACTAGTAATATCCTTGGGGTATAAGCATCAAGAATATGGGAGTCATCATCGGTTGAGATATTATTATTATCAACATTATATTTTGATCAAGATATACTCAATAGCGATGATAATAACATTTCTAGTTGAGGAAATAAAATATGATGTGGTTAGAGATGTTATTTCGTAGAATGTTCAAATTTAATTCGAGGAAATTATAAAGGGGTTGGATTCCAAGATTCCAAATCATAGTATATTTGAGGCAAACAACATCCCTCAAATGTTATTCTAAACAACAACATGGATAAGAAAATGCTTTGTCCTTGCAAGGGAAAATTTATTTCAATTTTATTTTTTTATTTCTTGGTAGATCTCTCTCTATTTGATTATATTATGATCAAACGCCTTAAAAATGATAAAAATTCAATGGATATAGTCCACTTCGAGGGGGAAACCTCCTTTTACAATATATTTAATTCATAATACAATATGTGATGAGATAAGATTATCCTAAGACTAGGCCTCCTTGGTATATATMAAGGAGACAAAGGGTACAATTATAATGAAATGGTACAATTAAGGGTTCTAGCCGACCTACTAATATAACAATAGAAATGTAAKAATTCAATATTTAGGGGCTTAATAAAGGGTTTTAAACATAACATGAGGCTTTGTCTAGGGATTAACATTCCCCTTCCATTCAAACAAGTGTTTTCCTCAACACCTAACTAACTATGGGTATTTATGCATGAAGAACTCATATTCCCATGTCACCTCTTCCACTAATAGGTTCTTCCATTTGACAAGGTAATCAGTAATTGCTCAAATCCATGGCCACTCAATCCTTGCTTCAAGGATTGTTTTTGGTTCTAGTATGATTTTCCCTTCTTCATTAATCTCTAGAAAAATAGTTTGGACATGGATCTTATCACGAATTACCATCTTTAAGCAAGAAACATAGAAGATTGGATGTACATGTGAAGATGGAGGAAAATCCAATTTGTAATCCACACTTACAATCCTTTGAAAGACCTTATAGGTGCCATAATATTTGGGTGTTAATTCATTGTCCTTCTTTTGTTGATTAAGAGAAATATGTTTATATGGTTGTAGCCTCATAAATACCCAATCCCCCACTTCAAATTCCCTTTTATTGCGATGTTGATCTGCTTGTTGTCTCATCCTATTTTGTGACATAACCAAGTTTTCCTTCAATAGTTTGAGAACCTCTTGTTGGTGCCCTATGTGGTCCTCCACTTCATGAACCTTTGTAGTCCCTTTCAAGGGAGATGTGATGGATGGAGGATGATATCCATAAAATGCCATAAATAGGGACATTTTTTATGAAGTATGGAGGGATGTGTTGTACAACCATTCTGCCAAGAGAAACTACTTGACCCATTGTGTCTATTTATTAGATTCAATGCAACAAATATATCCTTCTAGACATTTATTCACAATCTCGAATTTCCCATCGGATTGAAAATGTAAGATGAACTATGAGACAATTGAGTACCCAAAAAAAAAAAAAACAGTCCAGAAATTTCTAATGAAAATTGGATCTTTGTCACTTACAATAATCTTAGGGACTCCATGTAGCTTTTGAATTGTTTCCATGAATGTTGCAACTATTTTACTTTCTTTAAAAGGATGAGAGAAAGATAAAAGATGGGCATACTTATTCAGTCGATCCATTACTACCATGATGACAGTATTTCCTTCAGATTTGGGTAAACCTGCAATAAACTCCATTGAAACTTCTTCCTAGCATTGACTTGGTATAGCTAATAGTTGTAGGAGACCTAGAGTATTGATCGTCTCTCCCTTATTCTGTTGGCAAACCACACTTTCTAACACAAAATTTTGAACATCAGTTTTAAGACCTTCCTAGAAAAAATCCTTCTTGATCCTATGGTAAGTTTTCAAGAACCATGAATGTCATCCTATAGGAGAAGTGTGCAATTCTAGAAGTACCTTATGTTTGAGTTGGGAATTCTTACATAAATATAGGTGATTATGATACCATAGAAAATCATTCTTCCATATAAGTTTATATAATGCATTGGGGTCCTCTTGTAGTTGTTGAATGATATTACATACCTCTTGATATTGCTCCCATTATATGTAAGTTTTAAACCTGCTAAGTAAAGAAATGCATATAGATTCTTAAGCAATACGGAAATTAATCAATGGCTCATACACAGAGTACACAGAGATTTTTACCGGAAACCC
>SNQJ01S0121060.1:8659-27089 GCA_010110895.2 Picea sitchensis
TTCAACGGCCACAATCGAGGAGCCTGGATCAATGGCTCGTAGGTGATTTCATCCTCCTCAGTTGCTCCATGATTAACCCGCATGGGCCCTCTTCCCTGCCAAGTCATCTTTGCACCATCCTTATCTTTTCCACCTGTCCTCCTCCTAGCCTTGCGATGGGGTCCGTTCCCTTTAGCCTCCCATTGTTCCCTCTAGGTGGTCTCGTCCCCCCGCCATCTCTGTCATCACCCACTCATTGTCTGCCACGTGTCCCATTCCCTTCCGTGTCAACCTCCAATAAAAAGGTGTCTATTATATCCCATCTCCTCCCCCCTCAGCCTATCATCTTCCGTCGTGTGTCCTTCCCAGTCACATCCCTCACACCTCGTCACCCCTCATTTCCATCTTCATAGTCTCAGCACCGCCACCCCTCATTATGCCCTGATCCTTCGCACCTGCCTCCACGCATACTCCTCAGGTTAGTCAACCAATCTAGGTGGCAGCGCAAAGGGTTCTTCCACGTCATAGAAGGGCAGGGTTGACCGAGGCCATTCCCAACCCAACGAAGCAATTATTATTGCCATGAAGGTGGTTGAACGTCGTCTTCTTCCATAAATAAAAGGCCAGGAAAGGACCAAGCGTACAAGCAGACTGATAGTCCTTCCTGATGAAGATTGCGTCTGTCAAACCACTGTAGGACAGTCAGGAGTCCCATTGCATCTGTCATAAGAGCATGATCATCTAGAGTCTGCATGCGCAGACTGTCAGAAGACATGCAGACGCAAAGTTTTTTAATGCAGCTTCTCGCTTCCGCTGTTGTTGTTTTGTTTTTGGCTATATGTAGGCATTTTTGCCATTTTGTAATGATCGATGGTAGAGCTAAGCTCCCGACTGTAAAGTTTCAACAAATATTCTGGTTTCCTGGTTATGCCTCTGTGTTTGAGATTTCTTAGTTTATGACAAACAATTTTCTTTTTCCATCTATGTTCCATCTCATATCAGGGAGTCCATAGTCGAAGGATTCGCGTGGATTGAACAATCTTGTTATGATAAAGGATTTGTTATGACATTGTTGTGCCCTCTGGTCTTCTGTGTTTGGATGTAAAATGATTTTGCGTTTGAATGCTTTCTTCTCCAGTCTGTTATAAACCGGATGTTTGTGATAGACCTTCGCACTCCTCTAATGTAAGTCTTCCCCCTACTCACCCTTTACTACAAATCACTGTTTGAAGTTTATTAAGACCTCACTCGTCCATGCATGCCTGGCCTAGTTTCTGAGTTGAGACGACTGTTCCGAGTTTGCCTCCATTTGATCACCCCTTTCAAACAAATCGTGACATTAAACTGATGGGTGTCAGGTTATGCTCCTGCAAGCAATCCAGGAGTGACCTTTGGCTCCAACAGATGAGAATGATGATCATTCAGACAGTAGAAGATGCTTATTAGATGGCTCTAAAAGTTGAAGAAAAGCTGAGCCGAAAGCAAGGTCAAAGAGGCCGAGGAAGAAGTCAAGCTAGAGGCAAACCAATTGTCGAAGACAAGAATCAGAGACCTCAAGAAGAGGGGAAGAAACCTCAAACTCAGCATGAGAGAGGAGGAAGCTCACAGAGGGGATAGTATGTTGATAGGAATACTTTTCCTCGAACCAGAGGAAGAGGAAGAGGCAGAGGTGGTGAAGTGAAATGCTTTACCTGTGGAAAAAATGGACACAGATCCTATGAATGTCCAGATAGGAAGAAAGATGGAGGTGAGACTCACATTGCCGAAGCACAAGGATGGAATGTTGAGGCAAAAGATGTTGAGGGAGAAAGATCATTGATGATGAAGAAATTTCTCTTGAATCCAGAGAAAGAGGCAGAGAACCCAGCCCAAAGGAACAGTCTGTTTCAGATTGCTTGCAAGACCAAAGACAGGGTATGCAAAGTAATCGTGGACAGTGGTAGCACAAACAATCTCATTTCTACAGAGATGGTAGAAAAGATGGAGCTGGAGACTATTGAACATCCAAGCCCATACAAAGTTTCGTGGCTACAAAAAGGACATCAGGGAAATGTCACTAAACAATGTTTATTTGAATTTAAAATAGGAGGATATAAGGATGAAATACTATGTGATGTCATTCCCATGGATGTTTGTCATCTATTGTAGGGTAGACCATGGCAATATGACAGAAATGTGGTTCATGATGGGAGAAAGAACACATACACCTTGGAGAAGAATGGGAGAACTCACATGTTGTTGCCAATTAAGGATAAAGAAATGAAGACAGAGGTGAGCAACACTGTACTTCTCATGAGTGGGAAGGAACTTCTTAAGGAGGTTAAGAAGAAGGAATATACACAATTTATTGTGGTCAGAAAACCTAAAATTTTTTTGACCAGTACAAGAGTGGATGATTTACCAGAGGAAATCTAGCAGCTACTGGAAGAGTTTGTTGATATAGTAGTGGACGAAATACCTCGTTCATTGCCACCTATCAGAAGTATAAGTCATCACATTGACCTTATACCTGGAGCTATTTTACCAAAAAAATAAGCGTATAGATTGACACCATAGGAGAATGAGGAGGTCAAGAGACATGTCCAGGACTTAATGGACAAAGGGTTGATTCGAGAAATCTTGAGTCCATGCGTTGTTCCAACAGTGCTCAGCCCAAAGAAAGATGGAGGCTGGAGGATGTGCACAGACTCAAGAGAGATCAATAAGACTACCATTAGATATAGATTTCCATTGCCAAGGATGGATGATTTGATGGATTGCTTGAGTGGAGAATTTTTTTTTTCAAATATTGATTTGAAAAGCAGGTATCATCAAATTTGTATGAGAGAAGGTGATGAATGGAAAAAAACATTCAAGACGAATGAAGGGCTGTATGAATGGCTTGTTATGCCATTTGTCTTAACAAATGCACCAAGTACTTTCATGAGATTGATGAATGAAGTCTTGAAGGATTTCATAGGAAAATTTGTCATTATATATCTTGATGATATATTGATTTTCAGCAAAACATAATCAGAACACTTGAAGCATTTAGATATGGTGATGAGGAGATTACAGCAAGAGAAATTGTTGATAAATATGAAGAAATAGACATTTATGAGGACAAAACTCATTTATTTGGGTTTTGTTATCTTTGCAGATGAGCTGAAAATGGATCCGGATAAGGTAGAGGCGATTAAGAATTGGCCATCGCCAAAAAGTGTATTTGAGGTTCGAAGCTTCCATGGTTTGGCTAGTTTCTATAGAAAATTCATCCAAAATTTTAGTGGGATTAGCGCACCAATGATGGATATGGTGAAGAAAAGACACAAAGCTTTTCACTGGATAGAGGAAGCAGAGAAGAGTTTCAACTTACTGAAGAAAAGGATTACTGAACAACCAATTTTGGTGTTTCCAAATTTCAGTAAGACATTCCAGGTCAAGTGTGATGTGAGTGGATTTGCAATTGGAGCGGTCTTGATCCAAGACGACAGACCGATCACATACTTCAGTGAGAAACTAAATGAAGTGAAGGTTAAATACTCCACATATGAAAAAGAATTTTATGCAGTCATATAAGCGCTGAAGAAATGGAGACATTATTTGGTTCCTAAAGAGTTTGTTTTGTACAGCGATAATCATGCTTTACAATTCGTGACTCAACAGGAGAAGTTGAACCAGAAGCATGCAAAATGGGTTGAATACATGAAGAATTTTACTTTTGTAACCAAGCATATTTTTGGAACTGCTAACAAAGTTGTTGATGCTTTGAGCAGGAAATGTTTGCTTATGCAGGAATTCAGAGTCAAAACTTTGGGTTTTGATAACCTCAAAGAAATGTATAGGGATGATCCATATTTTAAGGAAGCGTATGAGGCATCTAAGAATCCAATTCTCAGAGATAGAAGCTAATGGATTGAATATATGATCCAGGATGGATTATTATTCAAGGGCAAACAATTATGTATTCCAAAATGCTCCATGAGGGAGAATTTGTTGAAAGAAAAACATAGTGGAGGATTGGTCGGACATTTCGGTCATGACAAAATGTTCTCGAAATTAAATGGCTAATATTTTTGGCCAGGAATGAGGACAGATGTCAAGAAATTTGTGGACAGATGTAGAATTTGTCAGCACACAAAGGGAAAAAGGCAGAACACAGGGTTGTATCAGCCATTACCCATACCAGAAAAGTTGTGGGATGCAGTGAGCATGGATTTTATATTGGGACTGCCAAGAACACAAAAAGGATTTGATTCAATCTTTATGGTGGTAGATAGATTTTCAAATATGGAACATTTCATACCATGCCAAAAAACCAATGATGCAACTCATATTGCGAACCTGTTTTTCAAAGAAGTTGTCAGACTTCACGGCTTGCCAAGGAGTATTGTTTCGGATAGAGATACCAAGTTCGTGGGACATTTTTGGAGGACTTTATGGAAAAAGATGGGGACAAATTTGTCATTTAGCTTAGCTTATCATCCTCAGACAGATGGGAAAACAGAACTTGTGAACAGAAGCTTGGGAGATTTGCTGAGGATCCTAGTAACTGAACAACACAGTCAGTGGGATCATATTCTGCCACAGGCGAAATTTGCTTATAATGATTCGATCAATAGAAGCATAAGGTAGAGTCCATTCCAAATTGTATATGGAATGTATCCAAGGGGAGTTTCTGAATTGAAATATTCAGAACAGAATGAATTCAGGAGTGCTAGTGCAGAGGACTTTGCAGAAGCGATGAAGGAGCTTCACACCCAAATTAAGGAGCGATTATAGAGTTCGAGCTAGGACTATAAGCGCAAAGTAGATCAACATCGACGAGAACTTCAATTTGAAGTCGGTTCTCTGATTCTTGCACACCTAAGGAAGAAGAGGTTCCCAAGCGGGACATATAACAAATTGAAGAGGAAAAAGATTGGACCATGGAGAGTCATGAAGAAATTTGGGGCAAATGCATATGAGATTGAATTACCCGATGGGATCGGAATTACACCGATATTCAACATCTCAGATTTGTACCCTTACAGAGCTGAAGAAGTAGGAACAGACAGATGTTCAATGGGTTAAACAAATGCCTGTAGTTTCAAAGCCACAGATGGAGAGTATAATTAATAAGAGGATCAGCAGGAGGACCAGGAGGAAAGAGTATTTTGAATACTTGGTCAAGTGGAAGGGACATCCAGTGGAAGATGTCAGCTGGAAAGATGAAGTAGAAATTCATAAGCATGGGAAGACCATGCAAGAACTCATGAACAAGAGTTCATGAAAATTTTCAAGCAAGGGAGTATGATGCATGAGCATTGTAAGTAGTCAAGCAAGCGTGGAGGTGAAAGATAACTGGAAAGCGCAACATGCATTTTATCACGTTTTGAGATATTTTTGAAAACATTAAATGTAGTGGTTAAAAGGAGGCGTACTCACATATTGTAAACAGATCATGAGCGATTTCTCTCATCTGTAGAAAGTTAAGGCATTTATGCATAGTTAATGGAAGTAGGTAGATTTAAATTCTAGATTAGACAACTTTAGAGCATAGGAGGGAAAACGAATATAGACACCCTCATTCTTGTATCATTGTATCATTAAACACATTAGCATAGAATAGAGGATACCTGTAGTAGAGAGTTGTAAATAAGAACTGATGTACAAAAGTTATGAATTAATATATGAAGCCTTGATTCAGATTCATGGTGTTATGATGCTTTCTGTGTATACATGTTGAATGGTATGCTTATGGTTGTTTATTCTCTCTGTTATGCAATTTCTTTGATATTGTGTGAATGTATGATTTCACGTTGAATGTTGAATTTTGAGAGAGGAAGTGAATGAGTTTCAATTGTTTCTCATCCTGAGTAAGAAGTTCCTACAAGGAGTGCGTTGACGAAGGTTTAGAGTTTCATCTCTAGAAATCTCAGGAGGGATATCGTTGTTCTCATTCAAGCAGAAGTGTAGGAGTAGTAAAGGANGGTGTTAGAAGTCTTAGGACTTATCAACAAAAGGAGATTTGAAGGATTGTTTTTGCAGAGAAGGTGCACAGAGTCGAGGAGATCAAATACCCATAAGTATTTGATAGATTGCTGCAAGGAGTGCATGCAGAAATTCTTGTGGGACTTGAAGTTACCGGAGGAATCTCAGAAGGGTTGACACCTTTGAAGTATTCAAAGGAAGATGAAGGTTGAATTCATATGGCAGAAGTAAAGTTTAGAAGGAGGAACCAGTTGACGAGCGATCAATTTCGCCCGTCAACAAATATTGTTGGCAACAATTATGTGATTTTTTTTTTTTATAAGCTGCCTACACAGGGTCTATGAAATTTTATTACTCTTTATGAGTTTTTCCCTAAACGACAGTTGTAAATCATCGCATTTTACCTATCATCTATTCATGCTTCATTTTCATGACTGAAAGCATGAAAACTCACAATTATCGTTATCATTTTGTTTTAAAATTTCATTGAAAGCATATCGTTTCTTACAGAATTGCGATTTCTTGCTATGAGCATGTTTCTCTCATTGTTTGTGACCATTTAGATTCTAAGAGTGCCTAAGAAACTTATGGTTGTTTGAACGAAATACCCCCATCAATTGATATTCGATTTTTGTATCGATTTTGGTTTGATGTTTGATCATATTTCTTTCATGAAACCTTTGGCTATTCAATTTTTGTAAACTCACCTATCTTTGCAATCAAACTTTGATGAACGCACTATGTTTTCAAGTACTCTGGTCCTAGCATGTACCCAATGCCAAGGAGGCATACGATGTACAAAATGTCATTACTCCTTAGCATGGTCTAGGGCTTCACGAATTTGCTCACACGCATTTTGATTAAACACCTTGCCCGACGTTTGAATCATCACAACATGTATTTTTGCAAACCCTACCTGTGTGTTTTGTGTTAATTACCCATCCATTTGGCATGGCTCAATTGGTAAGGGTCGAACCGAACGACGTCCAAACCCTTCTTTCGTATGATAACGCTAGGGAAGATTTGGAAAGGAATGGTTGGCATTTGTTCATCGAAAAATTTCAGGGTTTTAACCTTCAGGTCGCCAAAGAATTTTCCTTAAACTTTGATGGCTGTAGGGCAAATATTGATGATGTGCAGTTGGAAGTAACAGAAGATTTCTTAAGCCAAGCCATGGGATTGCCAGCAGTTGGTCAGAAATGGTTCAAGAATGCGAAAGTGGAGGAGGTCCCTTGGAATTTACTGTTTACCTCACGAAAAATAACAAGTTGTTATCGAGGTATGCCAATTTCATTCTTGAAACCTAGGTGGCATGATTTACTTGCTGTAGTGAATCAATTCATCATATGTGAGGGACAATTAAAACTTTTTTTCCTATATCATCTACGCCTGCTTATGAGTTTTATTGGTTTTTCGTTGAATATGCCTTACTACCTGCTTAGAAGTCTATATAAAATGGGTAAATGGTTTAGGAAACAGAGGTTAGATTCAAGTCTATTTCATCATGGTATGATTAAAATCATCCTCATACACCAATTACAGTCACAAAATGATTGTTGGGATTCATTCATTATGCGAAATTATTTTGGCAACCATGAATTGGGACAGGTAGATAAGCCGGTCATTGTGGAAACCCTTGTGAACCCTACGGCCTCTTCCCCACCTCTCCAGGCTTGTTATTTTTCCCTTAACAACGAACCCTCGAGCTACCCTAAGGTTATTCAATAGGGCAATTGACCGGTCATACATCCAAGTGATTGCACTAAAATTGTTAAGAAACCTACAGGAAAGAAGTTAAAAGGCAGTGTTGATGTCAACTTCAAAAACAAAAGGGCTGGTCGGTTAATTTCTTGAAGTGTTCGAAATAAAATGAAACCCCATGCAGACACGATCAACACGATTGAAGTGAGCGAAGTTTCAGACTCAAAAATTGACAAATTCCTTGCTGAAGAGGACCCCATGTCATTCGGGCTATACCCTGACCGACCCTATGACTATGTTAACAATCTACCTCCTTGTCTAAAGGACAACCCATAATTTCCTGGTATCCATCTCTGTGATAAATCTACCATTTGCATGGAGGATTATCCAACCCATAATGTTGTTCATGCTAATGCAAACTCCTTACAGTCACAATGTGATGTGTGTCAATCATGGATCGACAGGTACTATACCGATGTTCCACTACTACAGTCACGACTCAAGTCTTTAAGAGACCAAGTTGATATGTTTACAAATGAAAACAACAAAATTGAATCCATTATCCAAGGGAAGGAGAAGCGCTTGAAAACTATAGATCGTGTCATTTTCAAAAATGTAGAGGCAACAACAGTTATCGTTAATTCCAAAATTTCTTGATACATTTTGATTTCATGATTTGAGGTATGATATTTTTAATTTTTAGCATGATTGTGTGACTCTTAAGTTAGGATATTCGATTTGATTGAATAAACTATTTTTCTTATTAAGATTAGTCTGTTTTTTTTATTTAATAAAATATGATTTCATTTGCTATTATAACTAGCTACAAAATCGCAAGATTCTGTAGCCAGTTAAGAAAATTATAATTGTTTGATTTGATAATTGAAAACATATATGAGATCTTCTCATTTTCATTTTTTTCCAGNATTAAGATTAGTCTGTTTTCTTTATTTAATAAAATATGATTGCATTTGCTATTATAACTAGCTACAGAATTGCAAGATTCTGTAGCCAGTTAAGAAAATTCGAATTGTTTGATTTGATAATTGAAAACATATCTGAGATCTACTTATTTTCATTTGTTTTCAGGATAACTAAGGATCCCATGATTTCCAAGATGATATGAGACACTTTTTGAGGTCTCCTAGCCATATCAATTTTGTATTTTGAGTAAACAGATTAGACTGTTAATAGTGTTTTGATATCTAGTGAAATCAGGGTGGTTGCATCCCCCATTATTTTTTGAAACAAATTTCATCTTATCAACAGGAAACAATTATGTTTCTTGAAACCTATATAAACATATCATTTTGTAAACATTTGATCATCTTGGACTGGGGTGAGAATATGGATTTTTATACACAGACTTGAATGACACATAATACATTACAGCTTTAGCTTTCTGTATCATGTTTTAATTTAAGTTTTGTTTATCTCAATATGATGATAGATGATGATAGCCTTTCATCTGCATGATTTATTATTATTTGAGATAATCCTTTTCACATACTTCCCATATCTCGTGTCTCAGATATAAAACACAGTGATCCTCTATTCAATTTAAATTAGGAGATTTATCTTTAATTTCATATGAATGTTTACATGCAAGTTTTACAGGAAGAATTATCTCATCATAGTTACTTGCAAATTATAAGATTACTGTGACTGCATTTATTATATGTTCTGTTATTATAATTCAATCTCCAACATTATCGTTCCTCATTTATTAGGGGCAATCTCAAGATCTGTAGCAGGTTTACTTCATTAGATAAAGGTGGCTAGATATTCAATATCGAACATACATTGGATGCAATAACAGGTTAGCCTGTTATTTGATTTCGTTAGTTTGCTGAATATAGAAGTTTTCTCTATATAGAACATTTTCGGCTATCTATTATTTTATGTTCAATTAGGAAGTTTAATGTGTGATGTCATGAGTGTATACATATAAGAAAACAAACCAAAAAAAATCAGATAGTGTTTTCACTTTCCTTATTATTGTTGTTAAAGGAATCAATCTACATTCGATTTTTACGAGTTTAGATTAAAAATCATGTTTTGTACAGATTATATATAAAGTATTGATTATAATTTCAGTTAAATAAATTGTACATATATATATTTAAATGTACTTATAGATTTTAGTGATTGTTATTTATTAGTTTATTGTTTTCCTTTAGTTATTTTTTTTCTTTCTTTAGGACTTAGATCGGCCAAAGGAGCTGCAAAACCCGTCATAGTGAATTAATCCAAACGACTTGGGTTAATTAGACAGCCCTGAACCAGATTCACTCCTCCAGTTGACGAGCAGTCAATTTCGCCCATCAATAGAACCTTGGTTCACTTCAAAGAAGTCGTCAAAAAGGAGGAACAAGAGGTTAGAATTCTTCCAGGAAACCTTCCAATGTCGCGAGGACCGTGAGATCCAGAGAAGCTGCAAGGTGGATAGGGGAGGATGAACCCATAAGATAATATCAGGAATCAACGTGGACCATTGATCGCAATCTGTCGTGAGCCGTCAGATCATTTCGGGGTTCAAGAACTTGAGAGGACAGTGGCTTGGGGTTGAGAGTTTCGAACTCCCAATTCCTGGAAGTCCGAAATCACACCGACCGTTGGATCGAAGGGGGGATTATAGTCGTTGATCCCATTGGAGGTACCATTTCAGAGATCGATGATTTGTAGGTTAGAGAGTTGGGAGTCTTGTGTTTGGATTCATGAAGACGCGAATTCCAAAACCTCGATAAAGTGACATGACCCATGTGGAAGTCAACTTTTGGGTTGAATTATTGGATTTCGGCATTTCGGCATTCGCGGAGACGAGAGGCAGGGATCCTTTGTTGCGAGATTCCTGAAATCGTGAAACGTGATAAGGCGAGAAAGAGGAGGATGTGGCGACATTTCAAGGATTCGTCATATCTGGTTTTGACAGTTGGAAGGTGGGAAACGCGATGACAGGTATCGCAAAGTCGCGAACCCTGAAGTCTCGAATTTAGAAAAGGGCACGACATTATTTTGGCCTAAGGGGATTTGAGTTGGCACTTGGTGTTTGTCCACACAGGATCAATTCATAAGGACCTGTGGATTAAAGTTTTTGAAGGTTCTGATAGGGATCCAAACAAGCCACTTCGGCTCAGAGAGGGAGATTTGAACGATCCTGTTTGCGGATCTCAACTTGCAGGTTGGGTTTTGCGACATTTCATGATCCCTGCAGATTCCTCTGATGCTCCAACTCCTTCCTCTGCCACATTCTCTTTGAAATTTCACTCATAATATTTCAAATATAATTTCATTTATCCATATTCTCATTAAACATTTGGGAATAATATATTTGAAATAAAAATAATTCCCAAATATTTTTCTATCCTATAGAATTAAATTTCCATAATTTAATTCATCTTCGTGGTTTTTAAGACCATGTATTGTTTGCCCAATTCACCATTTCATTCTAAAAACATTTACTTTTACCATTTCCTTATGAAAAACATTTACCATGTAATGTTTTTCCAATTTACCATTTCACTGTGGAAAAACATTTACTATGTAATGTTTTTCCAATTTACCGTCTTTGGAAAAATGCCTTTTATATTCTTCTTTTACTTCTGTAAAACTTTTGTATAAAAATTATCCAAGTTTCTGTTCACGTGCATCTTCCATTTAATTATTTTCCATGGAAATAAACATTATTCTCCTTGATTTGTAAAATTTAAATATTACCTATGTAAAACCTTTTCACCGTGAGGAGGAATCTCATTTATTGGAAATCCCATACTCATTATTGAAATGCACTCCTGGAAAAATGATGCACATAAAACATATGATAATTTTTTGCATTTATTATATTGGGCTTGGGCTAAAAGTGGTTTAATCCAAACTACTTTTACCACCGATGTGCTCCACGTAAAAACACGTGTCCACCAAATAAACCATGGTATGTGTGCCCTTCATCCAACCTTTGACTTTTCCATATTATAAATTGAGATTCATGCCCATGATTTGACGTGATTTCATAAATTAAATATTGGATTAAACATTAATATAAATATAAAAATATTTATAGTAATAATAAAATACCCCTTTTTTCTATTTTCGAAGGACTTTGGACATATGAGGCTTAACACATGATTTTGTGGATGGGATAAGGGTTCTTAATAAAAGACATATTTTTTATTTTCAATGGGAATATGAAAATAACGGTAAAAATGAATGAAGTTATGGAACTAAGGGATTTAGATAGGAATTAAGGCTAGGTATAGGTATAGTCTTGGGATATTTTCCAATTTTTGACTCATGGAGTACATGACTATTTTGGATGATCAATTGAGTGAAGGATTTAGGTGATGGGAGCTTGACAAAGCTGGTGAAAAAGTTTGAAAGTCTGAGTGGAAAAATAGCATAAGGACAAGATGCTTTGGGAAAAATTAATACAAATTAGCAGGTGATAACAATACTAATATCCACATCGTGGTACACTTCGTAATATGGTCTGCTGGGAGACTTAATCCATCATACTTTGGAATGATACTTATGTTCTCTATTTCAAATCTGACTTGTAATAACCTTTTTCACTACTGCCAATATCTTATTCTATCCTTGTGTGCATCCCACCGCCTCGTAGGGTTTCTTTCAATGCAACATCCAAATCTAGTAGTCTATGTTGATATGATATTTTCAACTAAAAATATCTATAAAATAACTTAAATGAGTTATTCCATCATACCTTGGAGGTTCAATTATTTTAGTTCCAATCCACCTTAATGCATGGGAAATCCTAGCACATTTTCTTGTTGATACTTCATGCAGTATTTGTTTCCAATTCTACAAGGATTCTTCTGAGTCAAAATCATATGAGTTGATGCTCCTCCAACTAAGTACGGCTTCAGTTGTAGGATTCACACAATAATCCATCCATGTAGTCTATTATACAGATTATCAAGTTCTTTTCTCTTTGCGGGTTCTACAAATCTTCTTCCTTCAGTGGGGTATAGCGGTGTAGTAACCTTAAAGTCTTCCACTTTGAATATAATATGTCTCTTTTTTAGGTCAATGATAGTCTAATTATTAAATTCCAAATCAATTCCCAATAGTGTTGGAAACGATGTACTACCATCTACTATTTTGATAACTTCAAAGTCTATTATATTGTGCACTCCATCAATATCGACACTTACTCCTCTCAACCTTCCAACTAAAACAATATTTTGTTGGTTCGCTAATCTCAACTGGATAGGAGACCAAATCAGCTTCGATTGTCCCATCATCTACCAAGTCTTTCTTGGGATAAAATTCACATCAGACCCCAGATCCAGAATTATGTTGTCCATTTCGTAAGCTCTTATCTATGCATTGAGATGGAACTTCCTATTTGTTATATTCTTATTGCGCACATGCTTAACTACTCTATGTTCAACATGTTTCTCTTTTTCTTGGACACAATGGTCAATCATTCTGTGAAGACTACTCAAATAATATTCATATTTTATTAATTCTAAACAACTTCTTAAGAAACTTTTCAAAGTGATTAACTTTTCAACTTGCGTTTCTGAATGGTCATAGACTAGAGGAATGTCAAACACCGATGGCATATCATACAATGGTGGCACATTCGAATTTGATGCTATCCAATACGCTCCCATTAATTCTTTTATTGCTTGTTGGTAAGTATGTTTCTCTTTTATCGGATCAAACGATGGTAATGAATCCACTACTTTCCTTAAACACTAGTGAATTATTTTCCCTTGATCTGTCACGTCCACTCTGGCTCTCATTCCTCTGTGCATAACTACTGTTATAATATTTTGTTTGTCATGTGCTTCTACTACAATCATATATACATTTTTTTTCCTATTTTATTTCCATTTCATGATCAATTATGCACAATCCTCTGTTGCATGGTCTAGTTCTCTACAATACGTACACATCATGCAAGGATTCGAGAAATCGTGCACTAAATTTATGGGATGATTACAATTATAACATATGATAGGTCATCTTCCTTGACCAAAGCCTCCTCTTTTGCATCCTCTAGGACCTCCTCTTCCTCCTTGATTATAACCTCCTCTAGGAGCATTAAATTGCGGGACTCCCCCTTATGTTTCTTCACCTTGGAATCTATAAGCATCTGCAGTGCACTCTCTCATCAATTAAAATATGTGACAATCCTTCTTGTCGTGTCCTACTGACTTACAAAAAATGAAAAATAGGTTCCTTACAGTGCTTTGATATTTTTGCATCAACGAACATTTATGAGGGTGGTGACCCACTGTTTTACAAATATCATGCCATAACCCCAATGGAATTAGAGATCCCATATTTAAGTACTGTTGAAATGTTGGACACTCATCTTTATGATGGCCTTTTGTTTTACATGTGATTCACCAAACTCCCTTGCGATTTTCATTTCCTTTTGTAATTTCATGTAATTGAATAGTCAGTGAGGCTAGTTGTGACTAGACTTGATCCATCCCTATTCTATGCTATCCTACAGGGGATAGTTCCAATTTCATCATAATTTCCAAATCTTCCAACTATGTCGCAATCTTTTACTATGTCAAAGGGCAGCGTATATAGAACAAAAAACCTGCAATAAACCATTCTCTATTTTTGTCACCTAGAATATGGAACATTAACCGATATTTCAATATATTAAACCTTTGATCATAGTCATATACTGATTCATTTACTATATGTTTGAACTCCTTTAGATTCATAATGCACTGCGAATGATACTTAGGCTTATGGAGTTATTTTAACAAATGTTGTCTTACCTCTACCAATGTTCTTCTCTAACCTGCAGGTGTGGTATTATGATATTTCGTATACCATAATAGTGAGTGATGTCTGAAAGTTTTCACCAACTCAGCAATATTCACATCATCGTCTTGGAATTTCTTCACAGTCCATATTCTATCACAAATGAACACATATTTCTCTAGATATTTTGAAACAGCCCCTTGAAAGAGAGGAATTATTAAGGTGAGATCAATCCCCACCATTATTTTCTATGTGGTATTCTTTCTTGAAAACACTAACTTATTCTGACTTGACATACTACTTCCACTACTAACTACAATTGAAAAAACTTCTGATATTACCTTAGTTCTTGGGGATGCATATGGGGTCATGGGTTCGATGCACGTTATGATTTGAGTGGGATCCTCTTCCAATGGACTGAGTCGACAAATATTTTATTCTATTCATAAACTCCCTTCAATCTGGAATATTTCACTAGTGTCTCTTTCCTTGTTCTAACTATGCTTCCCTTCTCTCTCATCCACATTCCTCTTATTATTTGGTATAAATCTCTTACCATTGCACAATATTACAATCTCTTCATTCATCTCACACTCTTCTTCTCTTGACATCCTCATGCCATATGTTCCTCATTCCTTTTTTTTATCCCTCTCTACGCTAATATCATTCCATGGTTAGCCCCCATTTATCTTATGTGTGTGAAGGTTCTTAGCAATCATATTCCATTGTCATAAATTGTTCGTCACATAAAAACATTTTAATCGACGTAGATATTGACTTAAGGTATATTATACATGGTCCCTTGAAGAATTCTTTTTCAGTAGAACTGTACAATTGATCCCCCTCATTTGCAGATCCCAGTGCAGGAAATGAAACCATTTTTAGCATGCAGTAGACAGACCTAGGGTTAAGCATCAATTCACCAAAAAATCCCAAGATACCGACCCTTTCGACATCACTCACAAGTAGGATAAGTCTCACTCGAGGCACCTATGGGGACTGCATGAACCAGGTTTCCGTAGTCATGGGGGAATATGAGGAATTCATTCCTTACTTTTTACTTAACATCCATTCATATATTCTGTGTGTGAAACCATATCAGTACTATCATCTATGATATATTCATTTAACTATTCATCATATGCATGGATCCATTTAACATATCTAACATATGAATATTAACCATTCATCATAGGTGCACATTAAATAGAATAATCAAACACATAATAACAATATGCACATTAGAACAAAAGGATTAACATGGTTCACCCCAAATTGCACTATGTCTATAATGGTTGGATTGTTAATCATTCATTCATAATCTCCATTACATTCATGCACACTGTGCTCATACATAAATATTCAGTAAAAACCCAAACCTTCCCAAGTCGTTCTATGATGCAGTGCACACATACGTCTCTACTGATGTTCAACTCAAATCACTATTAATTTATCAACACCCAATTTAACTAAGCTCTCACTCTCAAATGTTCATCACTCTCTCACTCAATCTCCCCTCTACCCAGAACCCATTACATATTTATGGTTTTACAATAGGGCTTATCCCATTACAATGTGGCAAAAATGTCCCAAAATGGGTAACTAACTTATGCCTCTTGTGTGCTAACTCCTTAAAATGCGCCAAATTATTTCCACACATGCTATACCTTTTCCAAAATGTCATGAGATCCAATTATACATGATTCCCAAAACCTATCCAAAGTATCCTACTCCAACATCACCACTGCCATATTTTTTCTCGAAAAATGTGCATGCACCCTGCTCCTCTTTTTCTAGTCATCACCATTAGCCCGTTTACTAAGTGGGACATCGATTTTATTACACACCACCCACCTTCATCTAGGGGGCATCGTTACATAATTATGGTTGTTAATTATTTCACTAAGTCATAAAATGCCATGCCTACTTTTTTGAGTGATGGTGATACTGTTGCATTCTTCATATTCAACTAGGTTATAACTGGGTTCGATGTTCCAAAATATGTTTTCACTAACTATGGAAGTCACTTATAGAACAAGATGATGTCATAAATTTCTTCTAATTTTGGTTTTAAATAGAAGCACTCATCTCCATATTACCCACATGAAAATGGACAGGTCGAGGTTGTTAATAAGTCTGTTAAAAACATTCTTTGGTGCAGGGTCAACAAAAGCAAGTCTAAATGGAACATTATGCTCTATCCGGATTTATGGGCATACCAGACTACATTAAAAGCAACTACTATATTTTCACCATTCCAGGTCATTCATGGGGTGGAATTTGTTTTACTTATTGAGTGTGAGATTCCATCCCTTAATATCATTGTAGAGATTATACCTAATTCCACTGAGTTAGAAGCGCACCTTTTCCATATAGAACACCTCAATGAGAAGTGTTGTGATTCTTATACTACAAACAAGGTGCACAAAAAACGAGTTAAGAGTAAGTATGATAAGTTCGTGCACCCAAGAGTTTTTTCAGAAGGTGATCTTGTCCTAGTCTTTGACCAAGACAAAGTTTCCTTGGGGGATGAAAATTTTAATCCATTATGGTATGGACCTTATAATGTGATATGTTCCTTATGTAAAGGATCCTATGATCTCAAATATTTTGAGGGGAATGCACTTTCAAAGCCTAGAAATGGGCTCTATTTGAGAAAGTACTATGCCTGAGCATTTTTCTTGAGGTGATCTTCTTGTAATTATTGTATATAGTTGTATAGAATGATAATATAGTGTTACTTTTGTGTTAGTGATTCTTATGGTTCTTCTTCTTGGTTGGAATATGTCACGATATTCGTCATCTTTCATAGGGTATGCAGATGGCTCTAGTTGCCACACTCATAATCTAGCTTTTGTCGCTTGGGTGATTTATTTTCCTACAGGAGAATTGATTGCTTTTGAAGGTGCTTGTCCCAACCCATGTACTAATAATGTAGTTGAGTATAGCATTTTTATAGAACTACTTCATGACACCATTGTGCACTACATTTATTCCTTAGAAGTTTGTTTGGATGCTCACTTGGCCATGTGCCAACTAAATAGAAATTATTGTATTCACAACCCCATATTACTTCGTCATTTCCTTAGAGTTCATTTTTTGGAGTGTTGTTTTAATCATATTACTTATGTTCGTATTCCAAGAAATTCCAATATGTTATGTGATTCATTTTCTAACTATGTGTTAGATTGGAATTTACATCATTCACGTTAAATCGAAAACTCAAATCATTCATAAAAGATTAATAAAGCATAAGAACATCATTGCCAAGGAAAAATGATTGTTTGTATATATATATATCATCAGTTTTCAATAGTTACAAAAAAGTGGATCGTGTCTCAAAAAAGGATTTTAATCCTTGATTTTCCTCTATAGGGACTGATAATACAAAAATATAAATATATCCTAATCAATTTCCTTAGGGACCTACCCCTCCCTCTGCACACTTCTCATAAAAAACCACCGCATGAGAAAGATGTCGAAAGAGTCATATCAATACACCTTTCACTCCAAATACATGTCATTGCATCCACTCAGGTAGATCCTCGATCTGTTCCATGGGCATTGAATGCACTAGCCTGTACATATTCCTCTAGACATTATCTAGAACCTACTTGACATTTACTTGTGGTTTTCCATCATGAACACATCGTCAATGTAAAGAAAATACCTATGATCATCTTGGTCCCACATTTGCATAATCAAACAATATCATTATTTATATGATTCATGTAAAAAATATTTATTCATTTATATACTTCAAAATATAAAAAGAAAATAATTATTAAATGTATTACCAATGTCTCTGTAGGCACTGCCAAGAGGGGTGGGAATATATATCTCCTATCTGTAGTCTGTTAAGAACCAAATACCAATATAGCATAGAAAAACCTCAGAAAAAATACTCAATGCCTTGAAAAAGAGATAATTTCAGATAATAATCCTCTTCGAGGGGGCAACCTCCTTTTACCCCACTTAAATGTTCAAGTACAAGATGATTCAAAATGAAAATGTCTCCTTGGTATATATAAGAGACTAGGAGGTA
>SNQJ01S0121064.1:0-27089 GCA_010110895.2 Picea sitchensis
ATGTACTGTCTTAGATTAGAAGACAAAATGGATGGTGCTACAAATTTCAGAGGTATGCACTTGTATATAAGTTATGTTGGAACCCATACAATTCTGAACTTTTGAGCTTTATATTCTTCACCTCATGAAATTATAATCTTTCCTAAAGAAAACGGTAACTTAGAAAATAACTTTCGAATTTTAAATCAAATTCATTCCTAGTTAATTAGAACTAAGGCACGCACAATATCCACTGTTGATGAGTTTTTCCTTTTTTGATCGAACGACCCTAAAAACTTCTAAGTTTTGGAACTGCCTAAATTTTAAAGAGGCAAATCACTAAAAGTCACTTTGGAGCTTCACGCTTCGGGTGATTCTATAAGTCTTAACAATAAAAACCCCGAAGCTCCGAAAACCGAAAGTGTCTCCTCATTGATTTTCCTAAACCTTTAAAAGACATGATTCATAGTACACTTATATCTTTGAGTCTCCCCGGAGTTATCACGTGGCACCTCCCTTTTCGCGACACATCATCTAGAATGACATCATCCATAACATGTCACTACAGGAGATGATCCTTCAGGATCTTAACAAAGAAGGAAGGCATGAATCACTGAAATATCAAAATGTCAAAGTATTAAATGTTCATTAATGAAGTCAATCGTGATCAAGAGATAATCAATGACTTTGCACTTCAGAGTTTAGACGTTTACCCTGTATCATATTCTAAAATCTCCGAAGTCCGAATTTTTGAAATGCTTAAAGTTAAATATGATTAATTAAGACTTTTACTAGATAATTAATCACTTCGCAGTTCGGGTTTCAGGAATTTCCGCTCGAGCTATATTTAAAGTTCTCGAAGTCCGAACTCCCGAAATGCTCGAAATTGACACACCTTTTTAAACATGATTAATTAAGACTTTAAAAGTGATTATCCAAGGATTAACCTTCGCATATTCAGGATTCAAATAATTTTCACTCTGTCTCATCTAAAACTACCGAACACGAACCACTAAATATTAATGGCATTTATGACTAGTTAAGGATAATGATTTTTTAACACAGATTGTGGATCTCCAGGTAGACTTTTCCATTTAAAGTAATAAATTTTCCATCAGTGAAGCTATACTAGAATCAATGCATCTGATGTGAATAAAAACACTTCGATTTTGAATTCATTTTCACCTTCTGCAAAGTAGCAAGTTTTATCTGATTAAGAAGCTCACACAATTCCTGTGCAACATGTAACCTCGTTTTGTTCTCTTGATATTATGGAACCACAAAAAATGATGAAGAAGCCTCATACAAAGGGTGAGGTTTCAAACCCAAATGCGGATATTTTATCAGACACAACGCCTTGAGCCACAAACACTGTTAAAACTTGGACACGGGTTTTCAAAATTTTGGAACAGGAAATCATAAACTGTCCATAGGATTCCGATGATGAAGTAGATGAATATTTTACGGCCAAGCTTAGACATGTAGCCCATTCAGAGCTACACAAGATAGTTGCATGACCAAGGCTCATGTCGTATAATGATATGATAAGCTGGGCCTTGGAAAACATCGACATCCAGACCAGGAGCATCGTCAACCATCAGAAGGTTGTTGTTGGTTCTTTTCGACTAGAACACCTCCAAGTAATGTATAATATATCTCCCAATCCTAAATATACTTACAATGCTACATTTATTTTGGAGTTCGAGTAAATGGAATGCATCCAATATGACAGGAGTTGTCCCAATATAATCCGGTCTTGGTGGGGGCACCCAGAGAAGTTCAGGGATGACACTCATGGTATGTATTCCACAATGTTGTTGGATGCTCACATTATTTACATACCCATAATTATCTATCGATTTTTCAGGAAGAGAATCCCTACTCATTTCCTGGTGGAATGGGTATCTATCATGCATGAGGTGGCCGAGGGCTACACTTTTAATTGGGCCAAAATGCTGTCAGATAACTTGGAAAAAGGAATTACTGAATACAAATTAGAGAAATCAAAGGGGAAGCCCACCCCTTTCTATATGTATGCCTATGTCATGGAGGCCATCTGTTTCATAACACCTTTCCCATTGATGAATTGGAGATGGACCCCGACCAGTGTAGATCCCATTCACTTCTACCATTCCAAGTTGTGGGAGGAAAAAGACAAGGATTTATTTTACTAAATCTGTCACAATGTAGTGGTTCCTGTTCATGTATCCCTATATTGTCACCCACCTCCTCGCATTTCAGACAGGATTATGGGAAATATGGGTAAACTAGCAGATTGGTCTATTGAAGAAAACTTCTCTTATATCAGGGTTTTTGGATGCTCAGTTCCTCCCCATGCTCTCCAACAATTTTTACCAGACTGACTGGTATGCAGAGAAGTAGCCTACTACAAAGTAACAGGGGGCATCGACAAAGAGCTGAAGGCAACACAGAAAAATGTATGGCCGGCTTTTCCTATCCAGGTCGACATGTTTTCACTATTGGATTTCAGTCACTCCAAAGTGGAGGTTGCAGCTTTGGAAGATGTAAAATTTGTTGACATTGAGTTCAAAAGACATGATCCACATAATATTTTCGAAAACCACCTAGCCCAGTTCAACATGAGGAGGAATGTGCATGAAAAATCCCTGCACGACGAAATATTCAGGGGAGTTAGATCTTATGAAGAGGTGCAAGACAAATTTCAATCCCTATCTCTAGAACAACAAGCAGGTTTTATCAGTTTTGAAAGACACTGACGAAATATCCTACCTAAGATACTACAAGGAGAAAAAATAACCACTCCCCCTTCCCAGGAAGTCACATCAACAGGTTCAGAAGTGAGCCACTCTGGTAAACAAAAAGCTGAGGAAACCCCGAAGAGCTCAGAGGTATGGACTCAACAATTAGAAGCATCTTTGTCAATCTCGCTGATCCCCCAAGATTTAGAACAGATCAAAGCTTACATGAGGCGGGGATGTGATATACCCCCTTTGATGCTAGCCATCCCCGCTGGTACCTCAAATACAACAGAGAAACAACAATCAATGAATATTGGTACTCCCATTGCATCATTGAAACCTCTACAATCCAGCCTCGGAAATCCTAATTCTGAAATTATTTTGGTAAGCGACCTTACTCCTATCTCACCCGAAGAGATGCCTCTTTTAGATTTCTTCTTTCATAAGAAAAGGAATACTATCGTGAAAAGAGAATCACACCAGAAAGATGGAGTGATAACCAAAAGGCAGAGAATGGTGTATGACAGGAATGATATAGATGATACATAATTCACAAAATAAGTTGTAGGTTTGTTAGGTGCTTTTTCCACAGCCAATCAATGGTCCGTGGACAATTTGTCCGAACAACTGCGGAAAAATTGTCTACTGGTAGAGAATTTGCAAAATCAAATACTTGCCATGGAAAAAACTACTAGGAACATGATGAGACAAGACTTTGATCAAATCAGAGCTCATGATTGACAATAAATCCAACAACTACAGGCTAACCTCGAGGATCTCCATCGAAATTCACAGGCCAACCAAGGATTAGTCACTCAACGTGATGAATTGATAGGGAAATTGCAAGCCATATTAGACCTGACTGAAGGTACCTTAGTAGATATCTCTTCCTTCCAGACTCAATCACTGGAAATAAACGAAAAACTGGAAATGGCCCAGTAGGATATTTTTATGAAGGTTGATGCCATCAAAAAGTGATACCGGGAAGTAGACCTTGCTCTAAAGGATATATATATATATATATATATATATATTAAGGAAAGAGAAGCTCACTCAACCCGAGCTAGGTTTCAAGAAGCCATCATATTTGCACATAAAGATAATGCCCTTGATTTTCCTCTGCTCTCTCCTTCTGAGAAATTACAAGGTGATATGGCCCTGAAGGTGTGGGAAACGAATTTGGCCAAGAGCAGGAGATTATCTAGGGAGGTAAATGATGATTGCCAAGAAGAGTTATCATCATTAGACAAAAGGCTGATTGATTTTGAGGGAAGTAGTATCGTGGAGGCCCTGGGGAAAATCGATATTGAAATGAACCAACATAATTCTAGAAAGAGCAAAGAAGAAACTCTGGCGTCCATTCAGGAAATGATCCAGATTGATCTTCTTAAAATAAATAAATGTCTAGTGAACCCAAGTTCACAGTTCTAGGCCTTAGCTCAAGAGGTGAAAAGAATCCAAGAAAGGTTGCCACAGAAGGAGAGGAATTTATTCACTTTTGAGGTAAACGAAACAATTGAGCCCTCAATATTGGTGGTGGAATTATTAAATAGATGCAACCGATGCATTGAACATGGAAAAGAAAACACAGTTGGGATCCGGTAAGAAAATGTCATTGCATGGCTGAACATAGCTGGAGGGACAAGTGGAAATGAAACTAAAACGGCCAGGACAATATGTCGAATTATTAAGAAGGCCAGACGATAGATGTATCTAGCCTAAAGGACTAAAGGAAAGAAGCGTTTTTTCCCAACAGATGAAGAGACAGAGGAGAATGATAGAAGATCTTATCAGATTTTACATGATGTTGTCTTATTCAAGTGTATGTTATTTTTATAAGAAGTCCAACCGTTTTGATTTGTGACGATTTTTGTATAAATACATAGATCCAAGATCTATTTAGGGCTGCTTCTTTTCAGATGTAATAGAGAAGACTCTCCTTTATTGAGTATTAATACAAGTGCAGACATAGATTCCAAATTCTGTTCAGTTTGAGTTATGTGCTTGTTCTGTATTTCCACATCTCCAAATTTTTCTTATGTAAGTTCTTAATAAGAAATTGATTGCAATTTAGTATCACAACTACTGTAATCACATTATATTAGTAATTTGTTAAGTAAGCAATTTTTCCTCTGTATTTACTGTAAGTAATATAAAACCTGCAAGCTATTTGAATTACTGCATCTCATATACTGTTCAAGAGAACACTCTTTAATTTATTCCACTACAAAGAAGGTGAGATTCATCAGCCATTGATGCCTAGCTTTGTTTAACAGTTTTGTAAGTTTCTCCCACACCATTTGATATCATAATTGTGACTCAGACAATGAAACACAACCTCTATACTGTCATATTATTAATTTCATTTAAGTATCTTTTCTTATATAACTAAAGGTAGAAAGAGCACTCTTTCAAAACAATCTCTTTAAATTTTCCTGATGCTTGAAATTACTCTTTGAGCCTTAAGTTTAATCTCAGGAACACCATCTTTTTGGCGCCGTTGTCGGGGACGAAGAAACAAAGTTATTTTCCCTGGGAAAACAACAAGGTAAATTTCTATCTTTGATGGTGAACAAATATTGAATACACAAGTAAGGCTTATTTTTTATTTTTCACTTGGCGACTCCACCATAGACAAAACTGGCATTTGGTCGAAAGAATACCAAAAACAATCTAGACGATAAGAAGACCAAACTAGTGTCAGATCCCAAAAAGCTGTTGAAACCAAAGGGATACCTAAAATAGACTACTGCATCAACAGGTAAGGTCTATCAACCCAAATTTATGCCAGTTAATGCTAAAGTTCAAATTGAATAACTAACCCTTGGAGAGAGTTTTAAACAAGTATCCTCTGTAGAGGCGTCAACTAGTAAACCCAAGGCTAAGCTTGATAATCTAGAGGTAATTATTCCCAAAATAAAAATTGAGATTGACTTGAATGGTACTCCTACCAGTCAGAACAAAAAGTCCCTCTCGATACCTTCTATCATTGACACCCTGACATTTCCACCCTTACCCGAAGTAAAGGTTTCAGTTTCTCGAAACTATGAAGAATATATTTTATACCCTGATTCACCCTCTATTGCTTCTCCTATATATACATCTTGTAAGTTTCAGGAAACCAGCCCACATTTCCCTTTTCCTCCTTTTCTAGAGTTTCCAGCTCCTAACGAAATTTTTCTAGAATCTCCTTTGCCACATCCCGAAGTAGTCGAAAGGTCACCACTTCAGTCCCTCAAAGTTTTTGAAAATCCCCTATTTAGCCCCCGAAGTCCATCTCCTATAATTCCAATGGATGGTGCTGGTGGCATCGGAGGCGGAGGAGCAGGTGGACATTGTCAAGGACAAGTTCCGCCTCCTAGAATATTTGACAAGGTAGCTTCTAGATATGCCCCCTTGGCCCTCCCTGCCATCCTTCATGATTTTCTAGAAAATTATATGAAAAACCTACCAAAATTTATGGGGTAAGGAGATTTAACTGCAACCGAGCACATAGCCTTTTTTGATTAGTTTGTTGATATCCTTGGCATCGAGCATGAAGATGTTTACTCAAGGATGTTAGTACAAACCTTCAAAGGACAAGTGAGAACCTAGTTCCGAGGACTCCCGGTAGGTTCTTTACGATCATATGATGATCTATAAAATGCCTTCCTAAGACAGTGGGGAGAGAAGAAGGACCATCTCTATTATTTTACTGAATTCAGGGCTTTGAGAAAAATGGATTCTGAATCAGTTCTTGAATTTACTCACAGGTTCAATCAACTATACAACAAGATCCCAACTGAAGTCAAACCCTCTCGACCTGCGGCAAAGATAACTTTTGTAGGGGATTTTGAACCTAACTTTTCCCTCCTCTTAAGAGAAAGAAGATCTGACACTCTAGCAGGAATGCAAGATGATTCCATAGAAATCGAATCAAATATGATGGCATCCAGGAAATTAAAAATCAAAGTTGATATGGGAACTAGAGAACCTAGACATTTCAAAGAACATGCAGAAGCATCTGGGTCTGGGAAGTCTGCAGAAGAGAAAATGGATGAGATGGCCAAAATAATCAAAGATTTATCAAACAAGATATCCAGGATGGAATTAGATCAAGCCAAACCTGATACTTACGTTAGGAATCAGTTCAAGAGAAACCCTAACCATCAAATACAACCGAGACAAATAAAAAATGAAGATCAAAAGATCCAAGCCTCGTTTAAAAATGAAAATTTTATGCAGAGGGATGATATGAAAAATTATGAGTTAGAAGAAGACCTGAACAACCTTAGTGATGACGATCTCAGACCACATTTAACAAGACAAGATTATGATAAGTCTTTAGATCCATAATCCTTGTTTAATAATGAAGAAAACATCAATAATCTGGGAGATTCTGCTTATCAAGGACTCATCGACTCAATAATGACCGAAATCCAACATAAGTATGATTTAATACCTAGAAAAAAAAATCCTATGAATGCTCCACCGAAAAATATTTTTTCACAAAATAAAACGAATGAGGCAGCAATTACTAAACCGCCAACTAAAACACAAGCTGCCCGAACAAAACCAGTTGAAACGAGAGCAACACAAACTAAAAAACCGGAAAATACAGAAGCACAAGTGTCAACCAAATAAATAAATAAAACAATCGGAGGTTTCAGTTTAGAAAACAAACTTGATAAAATTAAAATCGCCATGCCTCTAGTCAAGCTTGCAAAAAATCCGATCTATAAAAAGAAAATTGCTAAAATGATAAATTTTTCTGATGCTGAATGTCATGCAAATGTTATTAATCTGCAAGATGAAAGACCTACGATCATGTTCGGTCCACACATCGAAAATACTAAGGACTTTGTTGCTCCATTTTATATCACACTAACTGTGCATGACCACTTACTCCACAACTGCATGTTAGATTCCGGGGCCTCTCATAATTTAATGCCTAAAATTATCATGGAGAAATTGGGCCTCAAAATTACTAGACCTTATCAAGACTTATATTTGTTTGATTCCAAAAAAGTTAAGTGTCTAGGTATGATCAAATATTTGGTAGTAAATCTTGCACATATACCCATGAAAAGTGTCCTTATGGATGTGGTCGTTGCTGACATCCCGTCCAAGTACGACATACTTCTATCCAGGTCTTGGGGAGCCAAATTAGGAGGATCAGTTCAACTGGATATGACTTACTCTACGATAACAATTTTCGGTGGACAATTCACACGACTGTACAAAGAAACTAGACTGGTGTATACGGTAAGTAACCCACAAAACCCAAATAACTACCCATTCTATGTTGTTGATCAGGACTTAGGAAATTGTATATTATCGATAGATGATGATTTCGAAGAATGTACATAAGAAGAAAATAAAAAAAAATTTCGAAAAATGTAAATGTTAGAGAAGGAATGTGGAAAATGTTTTTCGATGGCGCTTCGTCGTGCGAAGAAGTAGGGGCTGGAGTGTTATTTGTAGCACCAATAGATGAGTAGGTTATTCCCTTCTCATATATATTACAGTGGGGGATTGATTATACAAATAATGTTTGTGAATATCAAGCACTAGTCTTAGGATTGGAAGTTGCCAAAAGGTTGAAAATTGAACATCTGATAGTTTATGGTGATGCAGATCTCATTGTGAAATAGATAAAACATCAGTATCAAGTCAAGCATCCATGAATAAGGTCATACAGAAATTGCACCTGGGATTTGATAGAGAATTTCTTCTCTTCCTTTAAGATTCACTCCATTCCTAGAATGGAAAATCAACAAGCTGATTCTTTAGCCAAAGCTGCAATGACCTTTGTACCACCTACCATCCTAAAACTAAAAGATCACATCGAAATGATACACGTGCCTTCGATCCCAAACAATTTTCAACACTGGAAAGTATTTGAAGACGACAAACAAATCAAACAATTCCTTGAAATGGTCGACGAGTTTGATGAGATTGGCACAGATCAGGAAAACTAGAACAATCCTATTTGGGTCATGTAGGAAGTTGAAGACACTGAAAAATTCAAGGATAAGATTGAAAACCACAACATTCTCATGCTTAAGAACAATTAGATCCCTAGAGGTCTGATCCCCTTAGAGAGATTATTTGACCAGGATGACATACCTTTAAAATCTACCTTACGACCTTAGCCCGAAAAGGTTGAAGACTATAATATAGGAACTGAGGAAAATCCTAAACTGGTCAAGATATCTAAATACCTTCCAGCCCAAATGAGGAATAAGTACGCCAAGTTGCTTAGGCAATATAAAGACGTTTTTGTGTGGTCCTATGATAAGCTAAAAACTTACGACACCTCTGTAATTGAACACAAGATTCCTTTGAAACATGGTATAGAACCTTTTAGGTAGAAACTCAAACAAATAAATCCCGTTCTCCTGCCAGTGATAGAAAGGGAAGTCAAGAAAATTCTCGATGCAAAAATTATCGTTCCACTTAGGTATTCCAAATGGGTAGCGAATTTAGTCCCAGTCAGAAAGAGAAATGGCGAGATAAGGCTCTGTGCAGATTTCAGAAACTTAAGCCAGTCGTCCCTCAAAGACAACTACCCAATCCCAAAAATGGATCATGTTCTAGAAAAGGTAGTTGTTACTAACAGGATGTCCATGATTGATGGTTTTTTCGGATACAATCAAATTGTTGTCCATGAAGATGACAAAGAAAAGACTGCGCTTACCACTCTGTGGGGAACTTTCATGTACGATAAAATTCCATTTGGTTTGATGAACGCAGGGGCTAATTTCTAGAGAGAGATGGACATCACGTTCGTCGGTGAGAAAGAAAAAATTGTTGTTATTTATCTTGACTATTTGACAATTTTTTCTAATTCTGATGCAGAACACCTGGTACACCTTAGGCATACCTTCGAAAAATGCAGAAAGTTCAGTTTGTCTCTTAATCCTAAGAAATCACATTTCACTATGCAAGAAGGTAAGCTCTTGGGTCATATAGTGTCAAAGGAGGGAATCAAGGTTGACCTAAAATGAGTTGAGGCTATATAAACAATTAATATTCCTAGGAACAAAAAGGAAATTCAATCTTTTTTAGGAAAGATAATTTTTTTGAGAAGATTCATTCCCAATTTTGCTGAAATAATTAAATTGATTACAGATATGTTGAAGAAGGACAACCAAGTGAAATGGACCATCGAAGCTAAAGAATCGTTCGAGCGAGTCAGAAAAGCTATAGGTGATGCACCAGTGTTAGCCAGTCTAGACTATACTAAAGAATTCTTGATCTTCTCCTTTGCTTTTGAACATACTATTGTAGCGATGCTCCTACAAAAGAACAAAGAAGGTTTCGAGAAACCGATAGCCTTTTTACATTAAAAGTATCAGGGATGCAGAATTAAAATATGATGTACTGGAAAAACAAGCTTACACAATGGTGAAAGCTCTCAAAACTTTCAGGACATATGTGCTGCATTCCAAAATAATCGCCTACGTGCCAACACACATTGTTAAGGTCATATTGGTTCAACCAGATAGTGATGGAAAGAGAGGTCAATGGTTAGCTAAAATTTAGGAGTTTGATATAGAAGTAAAGTTGACCAAACTAGTCAAAGTTCAAGGCCTCGCGAAACTATTAGCCAAATCAAATTTCAGGGCACTCAGGATAAATCACCTGGAATCACATGGATACCTACTAGATATGGAGGAGCTTGATAAACAAACACCTACAATTCATATCGAAGATAATTTTTCTTCCTTCGCTTGGTATAACGATATTGTTTCATATCTCATTACTCTTTAGTGCCCGAAAGACATGACTATGTCCAAAACAAGAACTTTGAAGCTGCACACAGTCAAATATTGTATCATTGATGGCCAACTGTACTGGAAGGATCCTCTAGGTTTATTATTATGTTGCTTAACAGAACCTGAAATAGAAAGTGTCATAAATGAATTTCATGAAGGGGTGTGTGGACACCACGCCTGGAGGGAAACGACCTATAATATTTTAAGAGATGGATATTATTGGCCAAAGTTATTTACTGACATGAATGAAAAGGTTAGAGCCTGCAACTCTGGTCAACTATTCTCTGGTAAGCAAAAACTCCCCGCACCACCCTTAATCCCGGTCAAAGAAGAAGCTCCCTTTCAACAATAGGGTCTAGATTTCATCGGAGAAATCTATCCGCAGTCGAGCGCCCAAGATAAATGGATTTTAACCACTACCGATTACTTCATGAAGTGGGTCGAAGCCATTCCAACTCAGAATTCTACGGATTCGGTGGTAATAAAATTTTTGGAAGAGAATATCCTATCGAGATTTGGTTTTCCCCGAAAAATAATCACTGACAACGCCCAAGCTTTCAAATCTATGGAAATGGTCAATTTCTTCCAAAAATACAACATTGTGTTAGGAAATTCTACGACCTATTATCCTCAGGGGAATGGGTCGGTTGAATCATCCAACAAGATCTCGATGACTATAATCAAAAAAGTGTTAACAAAAAATAAGAAGGCTTGGCACATTCACCTGAAATACACCTTATGGGCGAATCAAATCGGCACCAAGAAATCAATAGGTATGTCCCCTTTTCAAATGTTTTATGGTACTGACATTATCCTTCCTATCAATATTTCTCTTCCTATGATGAATCTTTGGCGGGATGCAAATGAAGAGACAAATGACATGTCAAGAAGGATAAATCAACTAATTGAAGTTCAACAAAATAGAGCTGAAGTAGATGATAGACTTCAAAAGTACCAAGATAATATGAAGGCCCTGTTCATTAAAAAGGCTAAAGATAGGGAGTTTCTTCCTGGTGATCTAGTCTTAAAGTGGGATTCCAAAAAAGAGGATGCAGGGAAACATGACAAGTTTGATCATCTTTGGTTCAGACCATTCAGGATTGCAGTTGCCGAGGGGAATAATTCCCTCTTACTAGAAAACCTCGGCGAAAAAATTCTTGACACTCCTATCAATGGGTGTTACCAAAAACATTTTATGCAATCGTCATATTTCACATTCCCATTGTATATACCAGTTTTAGTTTCCTATTTCGACTTGTAATTCTTATTTTTCTTTTGTAAATTATCCAAATTTCGCTTTTATTGTAAATAAACCAGGTTTACTTAATATCATCAAAACGAAAATATAAAAACATATATAACACCCTCATTTTTGTTTTCTTGCAGAATACATACTGATAGACAAGAGATAAGGATGCCTCTGAATCCAACACTCATTTTTCAAAGGCATTCCCTTTCTCTCAAAATAGGTGATAAATTAATAATTTACATGATTGAAAATACAAAGGAAATCTGAGGTATGAACTCCTCCCGCGTTAGTTCAAATTAAAATTTTGAGGAAATATTATTGAATGAGAAGGAGGTTTCACTCATATAAATGTTGTCACTTGATCAAAAATTAGGGAATTATGAGATTATAGATAAATTTTGAAACCTTCTCTGAATAAAATGAAAATGAAATAAAAAATAAAATAAAAGAAGAAAGAAAATAAAGATAAAAAAGGCTTGAAAAGAAGTTCAAAAATCAATAAACAAATTTATGTCAGAAGGAATCCTTTTTTGCGTGCCCCTTTGAATCATCATTATATTTTATTTTTCCTATCCCTGATCTTTATTTCTCTTCCAATTAGTCTTCATAGAAAGAAATAATCTCACCTTAACTTTGAAAACTTAAAAAACATATCTTCAAAACGAGATTAGGTGAAAATCTTTATGTTCCTCTGATTTTAATTGAAAGAAAGTATGTCTAGGCTAATACTGATAACTTTATCTCTTCTATCTGGTTTTAAACTGACTAATTCATTCAAGGTTGATTCCTGAAATTCAAAGTCCCTATAAAATCTTCCATATAGGCGAAGGTGTATTGAAGATTGGAAGGAAATTAGTTTCAGAGCATGCTTAAAAACTTATGACATACCATTCTTTTAAAAACATTTAAGAAGATATCATCCCTTGTATGATACATATAGATTGATTTCCCCCGCATAAAAATATTAAAAATATAAGACAGATGGTGAAAGTAAATTCATAATCTGATTGCCCCCGTATAGTCCAAGACAAATGGTGAAAGGAAATTCAAAATTCGATTGCCCCCATTTTGTCCAAAAAGAGATGATGAAAGGAAATTCATGTAATGATTGCCCTCACTTCAACAAAATGCAAAAGTGTTAATTGAAGTGGTGAAAGGAAATTCAATGGGATAAGTAGATAACTTCATCGGGGTACTGAACAGGCTCGCTGGTAGTGAAGCAATGTCTATGATATATGTATCATTGTCATACATATCTACATGACATACTCTGACATCTAATTCTCTTTCCAATAATATTTACATTTTGAACCAACTAGGGATTCCCGAAATAATCTGTTACATATACTTAACCTTGATGCGAACGAAATTGATCAAAATCCAAACTCAGTTTTGGGAAAGGGAAATTTTAAATAGCCTAACTTGAGATCGACGATTAGGTGTGTTTTGAAGGTTTTTTGTGGTTCGGTTGAAGTTCAATTTTTCTCTGTATGATTAATCCCTAAAAGTGTTTCCCAGAAATGCAATAATGACTCCATTTGCCCAATAAAGTCACTAAGTCTACTGTTCTTCCACGTCTCACAGGGAGACGCGATACCCAGATGGAGCCTATGTTGGAACACATACAATTATGAACTTTTGAGATTTATATTCTTCACCTCGTGAAATTATAATCTTTCCCAAAGAAAACGATAACTTAGAAAATAAATTTTGATTTTTAAATCAAATTCATTGTTGGTTAATTAGAAATAAGGCATGAAAAATGTCCATCGTTGATGAGTTTTTCCTTTTTTGATCGAACGACCCTAACACCTTTTAAGTTTTGGAACCACTTGAATTTTAAAGAGGCAAATCACTAAAAGTCGCTTGAGAGCTTCACGCTTCGGGTGATTCTATAAGTCTTAACAATAAAAAACCTGAAGCTCTGAAACCCGAAAGTGTCCGCTCATTGCTTTTCCTAAACCTTTAAAAGACACGAGTCATAGTACACCTATATCTTTGAGTCTCCTCAGAGTTATCACGTGGCACCTCCTTTTCCGAGACACACCATCCAAAATGACGTCATCCATAACATGCCACTACGGGAGATGATTCTTTGATATTTTAACAAAGACGGAAGGTACGAATCACCGAAATATCAAAATGCTGAAGTATTAAATGTTCATTAATGAAGTTAATCGTGATCAAGAGATAATCAATGAATTTGCACTTCAGAGTTCAGACGTTTACCCTATATCGTATTCTAAAATCTCCAAAGTATGAATTTTCAAAATGCTTAAAGTTAAATATGATTAATTAAGACTTTTAATAGATAATTAATCACTTCATAGTTCGAGTTTCAGGAATTTCCGCTCAAGCTGTATTTAAAGTTCCCGAAGTCCGAACTCCCGAAACGCTCGAAATTGACACACCTTTTTAAACATGATTAATTAAGAGTTTAAAAGTGATTATCCAGGGAGTAACCTTCACATATTTTGGATTCAGATAATTCTCACTCTGTCTCATCTAAAAATCCCTAACACGAACCGTCGAATATTAATGGCATTTACGACTAGTTAAGGATAATGATTTCTTAACACAAATTGCCGATCGTGAGGCAAAATTTTCCGTTTAAAGTTAATAAATTTTCCATCAGTGAAGCTCTACTAGAATCAATGCATTCGATGTGAATAAAAACACTTTGATTTTGAATTCATTTTCACCTTCCGCAAAGTAGCAAGTTTTATCTGATTAAGAAGCTCACACAATTCATCTACAACAAGAAACCTCGTTCTGTTCTCTTGATATTATGGCACCATGGAAAATGATGAAGAATATTGATACGACTGGCGATGTTTCAAACCCAAATGAATATATTTTATCAGACACAACACCTAGAGCGACAAACACTGTTAAAACTTGGACACAGGTTTTCGTAATTTTGGAACGGGAAATCATAAACTGTCCAGAGGATTCTGGTGATGAAGTAGATGAATATTTTTCATCCAAGCTCAGACATGTAGCCCAGTCAGAGCTACACAAGATAGATGCATGGTTGAGGCTCATGCCATATAACGATATGATAAGCTGGGCCTTGGAAAACATCGATGTCCAGACTAGGAGCATTGTCAACCACAAGAAGGTTGTCGTTGGATCTTTCTAACCAGAACACCTCCAAGTAATTTATAAGCTATCTCCCAATCCTAAATATACTTACAATGTTGCATTTATTTTGGAGTTCGAGCAAAGGGAATGCATCCAATATGACAATAGTTGTCCCGATATAATCCAGTCCTGGTGGGGGCACCCAGAGAAGTTCAGGGACGACTCTCATGGTATGTATGCCACAACGTCATTGGATGCTCACATGATTTACGTAGCCATGATGCTATATCGATTGTTCGATAATAAAATCCATACTCATTTCCTGGTGGAATGGGTATCTATCATGAATGAGGTGGCCAAGGGATACACTTTTAATTGTCCAAAACGTCGTCAGATAACTTGGCCAAATGAATTACTGAATACAAATTAGCGAAATTAAAGGGGCAACCCGCCCCTTTCTATATGTATGTGTATGTCATGGATGCCATATATTTCATCATACCTTTCCCATTGATGAATTGGAGATGGACCTCGACCAGTGTAGAGCCCATTCACTTCTACCATTCCAAGATGTGGGAGGAAAAATCCAAGGATTTATTTTACGAAATCTGTCACAATGTAGTGGTTCTTGTTCATGTTGTTGGATTACTGAGAGGGGGGGTGAATCAATAATAGAGAAATTAATCCTTTTTAACAATATAATCCAAGTGTTATATCAATGTAGCATTATCATCTAATAACTGTAGAGTAAATAAGCAATGAACAAATGAACAATCATACACATACACAGTACACCAATGTTTTACATGGAATCCCAAAGCGGGAGAAAACCACAAAATGCATTTTCTTATATGTCTTAGAGACAACATAAGCCTATAGATAGGGGGAGAAGCCCCAAGAGGAGGATTACCCTTTGTCATCGATGTAAAAGGGGGAGAGATAGAGCAAGGCATCTAGATAGAGAGAGAGAGAGAAGCATGAACAAAGGGGGAGCATGGGAATAAGTATTGTCATGCCTAATTGTTTTCATCAATGCCAAAGGGGGAGATTGTTGATAGTTTGATTGTCATTGATGTCAACCATTGAGGAAGCCCTGATGGGTGGTTTTGGTACCCAAATTTGAATGAGGAATATGGACATGATGGATAGAGTAAATGCATGAAATACACTCATAAATGGATATTAATCGTTGTTCCATTTCCCATGATATGTGGAATGCCACGCAGTTCCTCACGGTTAGGGAGATATGACCTTGTGAAGCTGTAAGCCCTGAAGAAATGGTGAAGAAGCCCCTAGTTGGTTACAATTCCTTAATGAAAGGGTAAATTTGTTGTAACAAGAAAACCATAGAAGCCCTAAATTAAGGAGAGGAGTTACCTAACACAAGTATAGATACACCTCAAGGAGTCATTCACAAGTACACTCACATACTTATTCATTGCTTATCTTTCTTTCGATCTAGTGATCTTTTTGATAAGGTTGTAGCATCATTTTATGAGGTAGAAAAGGGAGGTCGAAGGAGAAAGTTTCAAAGTTGAAACATACCCTACTTTATGAGGTGTCTGTGGGTTTCAAGTCTGAAAGGGAGTGTATGTATGCATGATACAATGGAGAAAAAACATGTATATACATGGGAAATAGAAGAGAAAGTCGTGACCCTGTAAAAAGTCTCATGAATGGTTGAGTAAATGTTGGTACCATGTCCATGAAGTATGAAGGAAAGTTACAGGTCAACATCTCAGAGTTTCAGGTCATCTACAAAGGTATTGGTATGGTTTTATACTTGTTTTGATGGTTGCTTTTGGTCATGATATGGTGTATGGTTGAGGCATACTTGGTATGGTCGGTTTGGTACTTGGATATGGTATATCTTGGTTGCTTGTTTGAGTGAGGAGTACTCTTATATCTGGTTCATCATATGACATGATTCTTATAGTCCATATGTTTGAGTTCATTGTACATGGTTGATGCATATTCATTTTGTATGGTGGCATATACATGAGGGACATGCATTGGTTCTTTTAGATAATTCATTGATGATAAGGTACATATCTGCATATGGCTGATGGTATGGTATATGGTACAAGTTACACATGGTTGATGCTATAGTTCATGATTAATCATTATTCCTTATTGATGTATCTTTGGTTCATGATTGATGTATGATATAATATGTATGTTGGTATACAATTGATGCATGGTATGGTATAGTTTTAGTTGGTTGATGAGAAGATATAGGTTTATGAGACAATGATAGTGACAGAGACATAGTGAAAAAAATAGTGATAGAGACAGAGTGACATAAATAGTGATAGAGACAGAGTGACAAATACATTGACAATGAAAGAGACAGTGACAGAGACACAGTGTAAGTGACAGTGGAATATTTTGTGGTAGTGACAATTGGTATACACTTATATTTCAGGGTGGCGAGATGGGGAAAGGATAGGTGGTTGTAGCCACCTTCTGGTTGGAATCGAAGAAATTAGGGGGTTGTAGCCTCCTTGGTTGGATCTAGAGAATTCAAGGAGTTATAGCTTCCTTCAGGTTGGAGCCTGAGAATAGGGGGTTGGATCCTCCTTCCAATTGTAGATGGAGAATCATGAAGTTGGTGCTTCCAATGAATGTATTCTTTTGATATATAAGAAAATAATTCAATGTTTTTCTCCCATTTGGGTTTCCACGTAAATTTTGGTGATATTATGATGTGATGTTGTTTATGATTATACTATTGATGACATATTGAATGCTAATGATAAACTACTAAATATTGTTGAATAATTTACTGTGGTTAAAAGTATTATAATTGCTCATTACTGATTCAACCCCCCTCTTAGTAATCCAATAGAGGGAGCTAGAGTTCAGAGGGAGTAAACCCCCAGGATGCACTAGGGAGGAGAAACCTCCTAGGAAAATTCATAGGAGATCATACTTTAGAGAAGGTGAGTAGATGAAGAGGGAGAATATGGGTCTGGAGATTGTACAGACTTAGAGGGAGTCAAGTTTTAGAGGGAGCATGTGGACTCAGAGTGAGTCTAATATTAAAGAGATTCAGTTGGCTCAGAGAGAGAGACGCTCATTCATATGGAGTTCACCCTTAGATTCAGGTGGGAGAGAGACATCTTATAGGACTGACAGACATGTGTCATGAGTTGAGGAGGCCAAACAAAATCTTCATAGGAAGGAGGCTTCTAGGAGATGTGAGACAGAGATCAGATCAAATCGTCCTCATCTAGGGGATACTGATGAGATTCAATATGTTGGACTGAAATTCCATGGATACATCTATGATGAAAAATCTAAAGAATTTGAGTGATTCTGCTTCAGATTCATATTTGGTGGATCCCATGATATACAAGAAGTTGATTGAATCCTTGATCTACCTGGTTAACACTAGGTTGTTATAGGAATTCATCTGAGACATGGTACATAAGGGAGTAGTGAAGCTCCAATACACATCCACATATGAGAATATTGCGGACATTCTCACCAAACCTTTGTTAAAGGTGAAATTTGAATACTTCAAGGACAATCTTGGCGTGATGCAAAATGTCTCCCTTGCTGAGAGAAAGTGTTGATGTTTTGGGCAGCATCAACCAACCATTCTCCTCATATGGAAATGTTACTTGGATAAGGAGAATGGACCATGCATATTATTTATCCTTGATCATGTGACTTGACAAGGAACTCCAAAGACTTGAGGTGTTGATGCTTCTCCAGACGGAAATATCGGGATAATATTCTCCTCAGATGGCCATGTGACTTGGCTAAGGAAAATGGAAAACAATCTCCTCAGATGGCCATGTGACTTGGCTAAGGAGAATGACACATTCTTCTTAGATGACCATGTGACTTGGCTAAGAAGAATGGCCCAGGAGTATTCTTTATCCTTGATCATGTGACTTGAAAAGGACTAACAAAGACTAGAGGTACATATGCATCGAACAAAATTCTCCTCAGATGGCCATGTGACTTGGCTAAAACAAATGGCACATTCTCCTCAGATGTCCATGTGACTTGGATAAGGAGAATGGTCGAGGGCATTCATGTTCTCCATGTTTTAGCATTAGGTAGACATTTAACTCACATGACCATGTGACTTGGATAAGGAGAATGGCCCTAGTGTAGTCTCTATCCTTGCTCATGTGACTTGACAAGGACTGGTAAAGACTCGAGGTGCTATTCGGGAGAAGTATACATCAAATGGGTGCATGCCAAAGAATATTACATCAACCAGGATCAAGAACAACTTTTATATAATAAGTACAACAAGACCCATCTGACCATTAAAGAATCCCTAGGAAGAAAATTGAAGACTTGGGAAGAGAAGTCCACCTCCACAAATAAAATATAGAAAGAAATAAAGTAAAATTGAAGACCCAAGAAGAGAAGTTGGCCCCAAAAGAGAAATACAAGCGCCTGGACAAGTATAAATATAGGAAGTGCCATTTCATTTGGATGCACACAACTCTCCTTCTATAGTGCGCATTAGCTAGTTGTCAATTGCAGTAGTAGTATTTTTCTATCTCTTGGAGTTATGATTATCTTGGTGAGTGCGCCACACTTGGAGAGGCACTAGAATTGGAGAAGCTCTCTCTTGGTTATATTTTGGATATTCTAGTGATACGGTAGCTCTTGGAGATGCTAGGATTGGGAAAAACATTCTCTATATGGTATTTTGATATGTTGATGGTGATGTACTGGTAATATCTTGGATTGAATTCTTCTATAAGAAAGGTTGTTGGGTTTTCTCCCAAGGCTAGGTTTCTTAGGATAAATTATTGTGTTCTTGTGTCTATTGTGCATGGTTAATATTTCTGGATCTTCTTATTTCCACTGCATTGTTATAGTTGATATTTTCAGTGTATAGTTATTCTTATATGATGAATGTGGCATGAAAGGAAATTTTGTTTTGAAAACATAAGGTAATAATTATCAGATCTGAAGATCCAAAAAATCAACACAAGTGATATTTTTCTTACTAGTACTAATTAATTATCATGCAAATACGATATGGAGGATGGACTACGAAGTAAAGGACTGTACTAGATTACCTTGGGAAAATAAATTTCCTCTAGTGCTGCAAAGAAAGAAAAACAATATGATAAAAAAAAACATGGATTAGAAGGAATGCCATCTCTCCTGATTTACAATTTCACCGTAAAGGAATTGATGACCAATATGCATATTGGTATAAGATAGAATAATATTTGGTAAGCACAATGTGATTCGAGCCCACAAGATTGAAAACCAAATAAGTTTTTTAAATCCCAATGATTTCTCTTGTATTGAATATTATTTATCAAAGTTGAAAACATTTGGACTTTTACTTAGATATTTTAAAATAGATATGAAGGATGACCATTGTATATATGTGATTCTTTCTAATCTTCGTAGTTCATATTATTTTTTTGTATCTATTTTTCACTCCACTAGACAAGATCTAGGGGATTCTTACACAACACCCTCTCTTGTGTCTTTATGTGATTATCTAATTAGAGAGAAATATAATCTCTTTCATATTGGAGTGATCAACACTACAAGTACATGTAACAAATCCTTAGTGTCCCAAAAAAAATATAAATACAATCATACAAAGAAGAAACATCCTCACAACAACATGCAAAACATGGGTCCTAAACCCTCTCAGTTAGCTTCTACTCCCAATGGTGACAAAGGACAAAAATAAAAAATTAAGAAGATTGATAGACTTTGTAATTTTTGTGGGCGATATGGTCATCTAGATTATATATTTTTTTTAAATATGGAGGCCTTATAAGTAGTGATGAAGAGGATAAACATCAATCTTGATTCTTCTATTTACAACTCTTCCTCTCGTGGAAATGCACTTTCTTCTTCTGGTTTTTCCTTAAATGCAACATATTTTTATTCTTCTTCTAATGAGTGGCTTCTTGACTATAGAGAAGCTTATCATATGGCTAACGATAAATCCATTTTTTCTACTCTTAATGAACGTAACACCACACAAATATTTGTTGGTGATGACGAATCTCTTAGTGTTGTAGGGTCTAAAATAGTTCAGTTAGATGATGGTCATTTTAATGATGTATTATGTGTTCCAAGTCTCTTTTGCAACCTTCTATCAGTATATCAAACACTCATTAAGGTGAAGGGAAATCAATAGATTTTTCATCTCACCAAGTTGTAATCAAGGATTCAAAATATCTTAAGCATGTTATAGAAATTGGAATTGTTGATGATATTACCAAGTTGTACAAAATTGACAACTTTTGGGCCATCATATTTTCCATTAATTTTTATTTCTCATAGTGATGACTTGAACAAAATTTAGCCTAATAAGTTTGGTCATATAAACTGTCGCTCATTGTAGAATCTATGTAACCAAAATATGGCGACTGGTATTCCTCTCGTTTCTTGCAAAGATGTTTTTTGTGCTAGCCGCGTTCTTGAAAAACATCATTGGGACAATTTTGACAAAAGGGCCTCTTGACATGCCTCAACCCCTTTGTAGCTTGTTCATAGTGATTTGTATGGTCCACTTTCTTCTCCTTCTTTATCTTGGTGCAAGTACTTCTTAACTTTCATTGATGACTTCTCCATATGCACTTGGGTTTATTTCTTAAAACTTAAGAGTGATTTTTTTGACTTGTTTTTGGCCTACAAAGGTCTTGTAGAAAAACAATTTAGACATTAATTGCAGAGGTTAAGAACAAATAATGGAGGAGAATATGTTAACAAAAAATTTACAACTTACTACACTATATAGGACATTCAAATGCAACATTGCTCTATATACATGGCAACAAAATGGTGTTGCTTAGAAAAATAATCACACATTAAAGGAAATGAAAAATTGTATGATCCAATCTAAGAGATCAAGTCTTCATTATTGGGTGGAAGCCATCAATTGTGCCAATTACATAGTAAATAACACTCCCACAAAGGCTTTAAAAAATATAACACTAGAAGAAGCATGGAGTAAAATTAAACCAGATCTAAGCCACTTCTATGTGTTTGGTAGTAAAGAATGGGCTCACATTCCTGATAAGGGAAGGAAATATTTATAGCCTAAAAGTGCCAAGTGCATTTTTGTTGGATATCCTAAAGATGTAAAAGTTTATAGACTTCTTCAACCTCATGCCAATTAAATAATTATTATGAGATATGTTACATTTTTATGAAAATCTCTCGGCCTATGATCTTAATTCAATGTTTGTGCCATCTTCGGTGTTTGTACCATATTCTCTTCCCATTTTTTCTGTTAGTGATACTATTATATTTTTTTCTTCAAATTATGATAGTGAGGATGAAAATCCACCTCTTCTTACTCATCGTTCTCTAGTTGAGTCCAATGAACATGAATATACACTAGCACCATAGCTTCCCAAATGGGTTCACACAACACATGAAGTAGCTAATAATATTGCTAGTGATCCTAAATATCAATGTCATACACATTCATGTTTCCAATGAGCCTCTTCTCTTTTGGCTCAAGTTTCAAAGGCTCATGATCTAGAAATAATTGCAGAAGCATCTGACCATCCAGATTGGGACATAAAAATGAATGAAGAATATCACTCCTTAATAACGAATGAACTTGGGATCTTGTACCTCTTTTGAAATAAATAAAACTTGTCATATGTAAATGGTTGTATAAAACTAAGTATGCATCATATGGAAGTGTTGAAATAAATAAGGCATAATTATTTTCCAAAGGATTTTTTCAAGTTAAAGGGATTGACTATAATGAACCCCCCCCCCCCTCGAGCCAAAATGAATTCAATTTTCCTTGTTCTATCCCTTGTCACTCCACATAAGTGGGAGGTCCATCAGATGGATGTTAAATCTTCCTTCTTGAATGGGGATCTAGAAGAATAAATCTACATGGAACAACCTCCTAGCTATGTTCATAATGAATCCAACCTTGTTTTCCACCTTAAGAAATCTCTCTGTGGTCTTAAGAACTCTCTTTGAACTTGGTATGCTAAAATGGATAGCTTTCTTGTTAACATAAAATTTTCTAGATGTCAATTTGAACCCATTACGTTGTTGGAAAATCAAGTCATGATGGTGTTGGGTTGCCAATTTGACGTATTTTACATCATCAATTAGCCTCCTTTTTTTACCTTTTTGACCTTATCCTTGCATTCATTTATTGCCTATTGTCATATTTTCCCACACTTATGAAGTTAATATGTTTAAAAAGCTTAATATTGTTAATTATTATAATTTCCTTTGTTTTTAATGATTTAGAAGTGGTTTAGACTAATGTTGCCAATGTGGGTTTGTGACAGTTATGTTCCTGCACAGGGCCTCCATGTTTAGCATATACATGCACCTTCGAGGCCAAAATTAAGAAATGAGTTTAGTTAGAAATACCTCCAATATGATTTGGTGTTCATTATTTCACACCCAAGTCACATGTGTGAACCTCTAGCACGTGGTCAAAGGATGGGTCAAAATTGTGCCAGATTAGAAGCAGCAGACTTCAGGATCTATTCCCGAGAAAATGAATATGAATCTAGAAATTATGGAACATGGGTTTTTTGCAGAATGTGTTCGTTTAGCTGACTTCTAGCCAGATTTCCAAAATCATGAACGATCTAGGAGATATCATTGTTTTTCCAATCTGGGTTTGTCCAGATTTATAGTTGCACCCATCTTCTAGACAAATGGATGCGCCTAGCCAGCATGGGAGACTGAATCAATCTATTTTCATCCTTTTCGTGTTATGTAAAATCGCGTTGATCATATCTTGAGTTATTTCTTCCATGAATATTTATCCAAAATGAGAGAAACCAATTATCTTGTAAACTGATGTATCTTAACAGTTCTAATTTAGGGGAAATCAGTTCTGATCCATTCCATTGATCTTCTTTGTATAAATACACAACCATGAAACAAAGAAAGGGGATATGGTGTGAGGGAAAGAGAGAACATTATTGTAAAGAAGATTTTATGAGCTGATATGTAATCAATTGAAGTCTTTTCCTTGCTTTGGATTAATGCAAGAGTTGTTCCTGCATATGTTATTTTAATTGTAATTTAATTCTATAAGTCTCTCCACAACATGTGCTAGGTTTGGAAGGGCCCCCATTCTTAGGAATACACCGTGTCCTCTCATTTGAAATAGTATAGATCTGATTTCCTTCATATTTACAATTCTAGTTTGCAAATATTTCATGTGCTAGTTTTTATTTCTTACCAATTAGCATACATCTCCTAGATTTACATTTATTTCCAACATTTCCTTACCAGATCAGATTAGGATAGGTTCTAGTCCTACATATACTTTGCCTACATCTCATAAGAATACGAGCCCCTAGTCGATAATTCAATGTTGGAAATATAAGCATATATTTTTACCAACATTTTTGGCGCCATTGTCGGGGAGGTGCTACAAAGGGATTAAAGCCTATTTAGATAAGTTTCCTTTAATTTACACATCTTGGGGGAGGAGAAATAATAATACGAGAGGTAAGAACCTACGTGATCACTATTGCGAGTTTCTCCAAATCCTTGATTTTTCCTTTCATGCAAGCGTGTTTATTTTCATGCAAGTGTGTTGCCTTTAAATTACACAGCTTGGGGGAGGGGAAGCAGTAATATGTGAGGTAAGAACCTACACAGTCACTATTGGGAGTTTCCCCAAAGCCTTTATTGTTCCTTTCATGAAAGTGTGTTTCCTTTCATACAAGTGTGGTGTGTAATATTTCATTTATCTCCTTGAATTCTTTAGTTTTTAGTTTGTAAGAATCCTATGTATTAGTCCATGTGCGAGACATATATTAGCAGACCATCCAGAAGAATGTAAAGATTCTCAAGCATTTTTTGAGCAAAGGATGACATACCCCTACACATATCTTTTCAAATCCTTTCTCACACTATAGATTTTCTACCAGGGATGAGTTTTCCTTTCAAGAAGAAGTAGAGGAACCAAAGATCCATGAACATAGTCCACATGAGGAGGATCTAGAAGTTTCTTCCAGTAGCCCTTGTGAGTAGATAGAGGAAATCAAAGAATTATGGACTAAATCAGATGAAGAGAAAACACTAGAGACAAAGATCGAGGAATTTTTGGCATGTTTGTCAACATATCCTTTATGCATTATGACGTGTGATGACCAGTTCTTAGAAGAGCCTCATGATCTTTCAGCCAGAGAGAGCCAAGGAAACAAAGACTACATTGAGGCTTGGTTCCAAACCATCATCAGGCCACAATACTCCTCCATCCTTCAACATTTCTTGGCATCATCTCCACAAAAGCAGTTGGTTTCTCATGTCCGGAAAACCATTGAGGTATATTTTTCATATTTGGATATGAGTATTCTTATAAATCTGTTATGCACATGGATTCACTAAAAATACTCCTACACTTGATAAAATGTTTTCTTTCTCAAGTAAGGTAGGATAGTAGATCAATAAATTTTAATAATTGTTGCATATAGTTAGTGGTTCATATCTAAGCACAGTGCAACAACCTTTTTATGTTCTTGAATAAGTAGGGAATGTCAACAGTTGACAAGGCATCTTGAGGGAGATCTTTGTTCTCATAAGTAGGAAACTATTGAGATTGTTGGATATTTGCAAGGTTGATCTGATGGTTTTCTACATAGTTAAAGTTTGTAGAAAATTTGCATCCAACAAACATCTTAAGTCAACAACAAACTTTGTCAACAATAACATTCTTCCCCTATGTCATCAGAACTACATGGTGGATGTTAGAGATATGCAAGTATATTTTGTTGCGCAGGTTTGTAGTAGACTAGATACCTTCTTCAACTCCATTTCATGCAAGTAGTAGCTCCAGAAAATTGAGGTAACTCGAGGTAAATATTTTTTTGATCATTCTAATTTGTTGAAGATGAAGGGAATTTAACATAGAAACAACATTTTAAGCTTGTTATTCTATCTACCACTTATCCTCGCAATTTCGTCAACACCTACCATTTAATCCCTCATCACCCCACATTTGTACGTTTTGTTTCAAAATTGTTTCCATTCAAAACCCTTACATGTTCTATATTTTGCATTTCCTCAACTGATGGTTGTAAAGTGATGAAGCAGTACAACCCTCTCTTTGCATGTGTCGATTTGTATATTTTGTATGGGTTGGGAAATATGATTAGAAGTGCAGGGAAACATGAAATTATAGATAGGAAGATCTTGTACTGCACTTAGTCATTCTATCCATTACAACAAACAAGTGAATTTCACAGTTTCCTAAAACTCTTCTTTTTCTTTCACATAAAAGCATACAATGTTGTTTGAGTGTTTGTTGTTGAAAATCTGGTTTGAGGGTTGAAGTAAAAGGCTAGGTGTTTGTTCCAGGAGGGATATAGTTTACAATTTTGTTCCTAATAAAACATTGGTTCCAAAGGATTCTATTACCAGTGTAAACCCACCCAAAAGGATGTTGTACAAGAACAATTGTAGACTGTATCAAGATTACAACAACCATATTTCAAACCCCCATCCCACTTGCAATTTTAATGTTCCCCTATTTCTTCTTTGCAGCAGATCAATTCAATATATTTTTTGTGGCAATGGAGTGAAAATGAAAGATGTAACATAATGTACCAGAAATACATTTTGTTGCAGTAGGCTTAGGTGTTGACCACAATTGCTGGAAATGGTTCTAATATGGGCCTCATACCTCAAACCCCTATGACAAATTTTTAACAATTTGAACAACCTCATGGAATTCATCAAAGTGGTACAACTAATGCAGTAGGAGATTGTTATGATTCATCACTTTGTTGGATCCATTACTTCTCTCTCAGATTTTAGGTTATGGTATCTTTTTTTGGCACTCTTGGAGACAGAGACATGCATAGTATCCAAGTTGGATATCAATGAAGGTTGTCATGATTTGAAAATATGCATGGATAGAATATGTAAAGACAAGATTGTAATTCAAGATATTAGTTCTCCTATGAAGTGAGTGTTCCATATGCTTTATGAATATGATATTTCTATGGGCCATTTGTGCAGAAATGTTGATGAACATTCTAAATGCATGTTGGGGTCATGCATTTATTTGCCAATATGTTGAGTCTTGTATTGGAATAGTCTATCTAGTCTCTTTTTTTGGTGCCAACGTGTTGTCAACACTTTTTTAACCAGAAAGGTGTATTAGCTAGTGCATTATTTATTTTATTGGCAACGATGCTTTCAAATCTTATTACTTGGACAATTTATGACAATAAGTTTGCAACATTGCTCTTCATTATTGTCACCAACTTGGATTTTGGGTTACTACCACCATTTTCATAGGCAAATAAGCTCATAGAATTCAAATTTTTTGAGCATGTA
>SNQJ01S0121064.1:35049-49946 GCA_010110895.2 Picea sitchensis
TAAAAAAAAAGGTGAAAAAAAAACATAACTAAAAATAAATGAAAAAAATTTTAATTTTTCCTAAAAAAGCAATAATTTTAATATATATATATATATATAATTTTTGTAAAAATGAATCATTTAAATTCCTTAAAAAAAAAATACTTCAAAAAACTTAAAAAAAAACAAAAGAAATTCAATAAAAAAATATCTAAAATAAAAATATTAACAAATATTAAAATTAAACTAAAAACCCAAAATTCAAACAAAATATATTTTAAACACTATATATAAACAAGTGTTGCATGGCAGCGTAGTCCCTGCCAGGTTGGAATGAGAATAAATGCGACCGAGTACAGACACGTGGGCAGTAAGTTGAAGTACATGTGGTATCCATGCAAAATTTAGTATTCTCGAATTAGTTTTATTTGAAATTTATTAAAAATTATTAATGTCTGGTACATCAACAAAGGTTCTTAGTATCTAAGTTTGATAGTATAGGAAAGATTTAAAAGCAGCCTAGACAAAAAAAAATTAGTGTACAATAATAATAAGGTTCTTAGTAAAAACGTTTTTTACATCAACATTTAAAAGGTTCTTGGACACAAAAAATTTAGCATACAATAGAATAGTAATAACGTCTTTTACATAGGTTCGTGGACAAAAACACAAAAAATTTAGCATTCCCGAATTAGTTTTCTTTAAAACAAGGGCTCTTGGACACAAAAGAATTTGAAATTTATCAAATTATAGGTTCCTAGACACCATAAATTTAGCATACAATAGAATAGTAATAGCGTCCTTCAAGAAAGGCTCAACATAAATTTAACATACAATAGAATAGTAACAACTTCGTGCAACAACATTTAAAAGGTTCTTGGACACAAAAAATTTAGCATACAATAGAATAGTAATAACGTCTGTTACATAGGTTCGTGGACAAAAACACAAAAAATTTAGCATTCCCGAATTACTTTTCTTTAAAACAAGGGCTCTTGGACACAAAATAAATTGAAATTTATCAAATTATAGGTTCGTGGACACCATAAATTTAGCATACAATAGAATAGTAAGAACGTCCTGCAAGAAAGGCTCACCATAAATTTAGCATACAATAGAATAGTAACAACGTCGTGCAACAAAGGAATTCCCGAATTAGTTTTCTTAGAAAGTAATAATGTCTGTTAGATCAACAAAGGTTCTCGGAGAAAAAAAAATTAGCATACAATAGGACACAAAAAAATCTAGCATTCCCGAATTATTTTTCTTTGAAACAAACAACAAAGGTTCCTAGACAGGCATTCCTGAATCAGTTTTCTTTGAAATTTATCAAAAATTAATAATGTCTGTTACATAGGTTCGTGGACAAAAACACAAAAAAAATAGCATTCCCGAATTAGTTTTCTTTAAAACAAAGGCTTCTCGACACAAAAAAAATTGAAATTTATCAAATTATAGGTTCTTGGACACCAAAAATTTAGCATACAATAGAATAGTAACAACGTCGTGCAACAAAGGCATTACCGAATTAGTTTTCTTTGAAAGTAGTAATGTCTGTTACATCAACAAAGGTTCTTGGACAATTTTTTTTTATCATACAATAGGACACAAAAAATATAGCATTCCTGAATTAGTTTTCTTTGAAACAAACAACAAAGGTTCCTAGACACCCAAAGGTAGCATACAATAGAATAGTAACAATGTCGTGCAACAAAGACATTCCCTTGAAATTTATCAAAAAATAATAATGTCTGTTACATATTTATGGAAATGACATCAACATTTAAAAGGTTCCTGGACACAAAAAAATTAGCATACAATAGAATAGTAATAATGTCTGTTACATAGATTCGTGGACAAAAAACACAAAAAAAATAGCATTCCTAAAATAGTTTGCTTTAAAAGAAAGGCTTCTGGACACAAAAAAAAATAGAAATTTATCAAATTATAGGTTCCTCGATACCAAAAATTTAGCATACAATAGAATAGTAACAACGTTGTGCAACAAAGGCATTCCCGAATTAGTTTTCTTTGAAAGTAATAACATTTGTTACATCAACAAAGGTTCTTGGACAAAACAAAATTTAGCATACAATAGGACACAAAAAATGTAGCATTCCTGAATTAGTTTTCTTTGAAACAAACAACAAAGGTTTCTGGACACCCAAAATTTAGCATACAATAAAAGCATTCCCGAATCAGTTTTCTTTGAAGTTTATCAAAAATTAATAATGTATGTTACATATTTCTAGAAATTTAAATGCGTTTGTCATATAGACTGGGATTGGGGCTTCGACGGACCATAAAAAGAAATAAGTACAAGAATTAGGAATGTCGAAAGAAGAAGTGTGCGACGGTAGAGAGGAAGACCTGAAAAGAATAAATTGGAAGTTATGAGTGTTTGGTTATAGTTTTCTATTTAAAGAGGTAATAACTGGATTGATAAAGAAAACAAGATGACAATATAGACTTAAACTGGATTGATAAATAAAACAAGATGCCAGTATAGACTTACTATGAAGCTAATGTATTTTTGTTGTTGTCGTCGATGGTCAGTGGAATCGTGTCGATCGGTTCTTACCCATCTTGGACGAGGTTGTCCATTCTCTGTTGGAACCATTCTTCGATGTAGCTTCTCATGGAGGCCATGTTGATTTCATCCCGGATTTCTATGTCGTAAAGGTCATTTTTTAATTTCCTTAGATCCATTGAAATACTATGCAAACTCTGTTCAATTTCTTCATTGTGTGTCGAATAGTCCAGTACCCAGCGCTCGAGCTCATCTACATGATGTTCAACTATGCCGTAAAACTTTTCGAAAGACAACCCCTTTAAAATATCAAGTTGTTCATGGAAGGCTTCTTTGGTCATTGACAAGGATTTGAGAATTAAGTTTGGGTCTTGAACCTCATTGGTACTTCCGGCTAAGTCTATTTGGATCAGGCTTGTGAATAATTCTTCCTTTTCTAATATGGCTTGTTTACATGATTCGACAATGAGCTCCAGGTTCTTAAATTTCTTTTGCCAGCATGCTTTTACTTTTTTGGTCCGCTTTGGGGAGGGTAGTTTATCTTGTCTTCTTTTCAGTTACGATGTGTTGATGACATGGTTGGAAAAAGGGGTCAGCACCTGTTCACGAAAACGTTGATCATTGTTTAAATTCATCTCCAAATGTTCGAGCAAATCATTTGCTTTCTTTCGGAAGGAAACTAAATTTTGTGATGTTTCCCAGGCTTCAGTAACTAGCTGCATTCTTTTGTTGATGTTATTCTCTACAAGGGCTCTAGAGCATGCAAGGAGGGTAGAGGATACTTTCATCTTGGTTGTAGTGGTAGCAGACATGTTTTTTGCTAAAGGACTGACAAATTCTGGGGTGGTAATGAAATCCTGCTCAAATTCGTTGAGGCAGTCTTTCAGTCAAGCATTTTCTGCTTCAATTCCTCCAATGGAATCAGTAAGAGAATCACCGGTTACTTGGTGAAATAGGGATATTTGGGATGACCGCATTTCCCTAAAGTTAATCTCTGTGCAATATTTTCCTTTCTTGTTTGTTACATCTCTCTTTTCAATGACCATACTTTTAGATTGGTTGTCAAAAACAATGCTTTGGAATACGAAGGATTCATCTTCGTAAAAAAATTCGGTCTCATCTATTTCCACTGTGGACAACCCATTTTTGTGCATATGCTTAGTTTCAATTTCAAGTTGCACCTGTTCACTTTCAATTTCGGGTTCGTCCGCCTGCCCTGCATTGTTTTTTCTCTTCTTCATTAGTGGAATTTTGTGAGAACTATCAATTTTTATGCGAGGAGGGTTCTTATCTCCTCCTCCGTTCGAATATTTGTGGGTTTCTTTCTTACTGGGGTGGGTTGTTGAAGTGATTCTTTGTGATATCGTGCTCTTGGGAGTGTTGGCGGGGGACTGGGCACTCTTCTCACCGAATACTTTTCCTTGTTTTCTGTACAATTCAGTCATGCTCTGTAATGTCTCTATATCGCAATCTCCGAAAGTAGGATTGTTTTTGTCACTGTTCCTGTCTTCGGTCAGGTGTCTATGGATAAAAGAGTTGTTAAAGCCAACTGCCAGTAAATGTTCTCGAAAAATCCCATTAGGTTCAAACCCTTTTAGCCTTTCAGCATACGTTAGGTTCAATTTCTTGAAATGGCTAGCAAATTCGTCAATCTTGTTGACGTTTCTGTACACGAAGTTTCCGACTTTCCAGGGCAGAGGAATGAACCATTTTTTTTTCTTGGCATGGAAAAAATGCAACCAGTGATTGTATTTCCTTGCTATTTCTACAACAAACATCTTTTCCGTGATGTGGCATGGAAGGAAAACATGATTTTCCTTAGAGCCAAAGACCATTAGTACATTGTGATTTTCCTTTTGTTCAAGTGTGCCCTTCCTGTTCAAAAACTTGGTTACCTGGCCAGACATCCGCGAAGCATCCTTCCCTAACAATAAAACTTTGAAAACTAAGACAAAGACATTAAAAAATTCATAAAAATAATGGGAGGCCTTGTGCCTCCATAGGGCCTGGTACCAGAATGTTACTAGGTCAAATCCACAGTTTATTTTATTGGAAAGAGAAATTTTTGGAAACAGACAACAATGCACTATTGCGAAAATCAAGTAGGATGACATATAAAATTTATTCGATTCTTTGAATCGTGACAACTGGGAACAGATCTCAATGGAAATTAGCTTTCCCCAATTGAAAATAAATTGTTCTTTGACTTTGAAGTACAAAATATAAATAATTATATGGGAAATGTTTGTCGTGGATGCCTGTCCCATTATTCTTGTAAACAACCAAACAATTTCCCGTAATGGATTTCTAAAGGAACTTACCTGCAACTTTGTGATATATTCAGGAACTGTTGTCAGGTCTTCGAGGAACTCGACTAATATGTCCAACCCGTTATCATGTTTTTCTAGGAACTGCTTGCAGTCTTGTCCTATGAAGGTCAATGTTGGCTCCGACAATTTTAACATCTTTGCGGAAGAAACAGGAGAATGGTCGCGCAGTGGAATAATTATTTGGTTTGGAATATATTTTTCGGCGTACCAAGAGGCCACCTCCTTACAGTCAAAAACCTCAGGGACGCAGCCTGAACAAGCGATTCCACAGGTCCAAATCACTTTGTTTTGGGCAGAATGGGATGAATAGTAAAAGTATGCCCTGAACCACTGGAAGTTCTAGTCCTGATGTCCAGAGATATTTACTGTATCTCCACAAAACTGTTGTCGATCTGCTGACATAAGTCTACAAGAACGTTTGTTTGCTCCAGACGATGAATGAAATGAAAATTTGGAAGGGATAATATAACCCTGCGCAAATCTTGGTCCAATGTGTGTGAGTGGGAGATCTCCTCGAGACTTTTGTTCATTAATGACAATTTGGATGGCTATTGCATGATGTGTTGTTAACATTAAACACTAGTAATTGCATACATAGAAATGTGAACATGGCGGATACAACAATGAGCGATTAAGAATTGTAGATTTCTTGAGCGGGCCAACATGACGACACGTGTTTGAGATGAAAAATCAAAAGAGACAATATAACTCTCCACAAATCTTGGTTTAATGCGTAATAATGGGAGATCTCCTCGAGCGTTTCGCACATTAATGACAATGTTGATGGTTCCTGCATGGTCAGCTGTTACCATGAAAGGTTTCTAATTGCATACTAAGAAAGTACGGAGGTAGCGGGTATGGGAAAAAACAACTTCAAAATAGGGTTACAAGGTACAACCGTTGGAGGTGAGGGCATGAGGGTCAAATTGTATGTCTTAGAACTTTTTGAGTGCAATACGTGTAACAATGAATAGGGTATGATAGGACATTCCAGAGGGAAATTTGTATATCACTAGTAAGAGCATAACTAATGTATATCAGGAAGGACAGGAAGTTAGTGGGGATGGAAGGAAGCAACAGATACTTCAAAACATTTGTGAGTTGTGGTAGAGTGAAGCTTGCGAGTTCGAGGAGTCCACGGTGGAATTGTAAAATCATGGAAGTTTTGAGTGTACGATGTATAGCACGAAACAAGAAGCATTAGAGTTCGAAAGCGCCAACCCAACAACCACGGCCATAAAATTGGCTAAGTATGGAAAGGAACAGTGGTCCGTCGGATTCGTCATGTGAGGATATATATGGAGACGAAGATATGTCTACCCGCCAACGCTAGAACCTGTGATCATAGAAAACCGACTAAGTATATAACCACAAAGTGATAATACATGGGAAGAAGAAAAGGGGAAAAGGACTAACGAGTCCGTGATGGAGTTGTAAATCATGGAAATTTTGAGTGCAATATGTATATCATGGAACAAGAAGCAGCAGAGTCCGAATGAGCCAACCCGAAACAGTGACTAAGAATTGGAGATTTTGTGAAGCCGTCAACACGAGGATCCAAAATAGGCTGACAAGGTCTCCCCAGAAGACAGGAGGCCCCGATGGTCAAATTGTATCGTTCAAAACATTTGAATGCATAATCTGTAACACGGAAGAGGGGACTATGTCGGAACCCAGTATTCAATTTGTATATTGCAGAGGGTCGGATGCCAACTATTTCGTATTAGTGTGTGCAGTTGTCACTAGTAAGAGTCACTAGTAAGAGCATAACTAATGTATATTAGGAAGGACAAGAAGTTAGTGGGGATGGAAGGCAGCGACAAATACATTGAAACATTTGTGAACCATGGTAGAGTGAATCTTGCGAGTTCGAGGAGTTCGCGGTGGAATTGTAGATCACAGAAGTTTTGAGTGCAATATGTACATCACGGAACAAGAAGCAGTAGAGTTCGAAACCGCCAACCTGACAACTGTGACCATAAAATTGGCTAAGTATGGAAAGCAACAACGGTCAGTCGGATTCGTCATGTGATTATATAGATGGAGATAAAGATATGTCAGGCCTCCAACAATGGAACCTGCGATCATAGAAAGACGACTAAGTATATAACCAGAATGCCATAATACACAGTAAGAAGAAAAAGGAAAAATGACTAAGGAGTCCGCGGTGGAATTGTAGATCACGAAAACTTTGAGTACAAGATGTGAACCCGGTAGTCAATTTGTATATTGCGGAGGGCCGGATGCCAACTATTTCGTACCCTTGTGTTCAGTTGTCACTAGTAAGAGCACAACCAATGTATATTAGGAATGACACGAAGTTAGTGGGGATGGAAGGCGGCGACATATACTTTGAAACATTTGTGAACCGTGGTAGAATGAAGCTTACGAATTTGAGGAGTCCGTGATGTAATTGTAGATGACGAAAGTTTTGAGTTCAAGATGTATATCACAGAACAAGAAGAAATAGAGTTCTAAAGAGGCAACCTGGTAAGTGTGGCCATAAAATTGGCTAAGTATGGAAAGGAACAGTGGTCGGTCGGATTCGTCATGTGAGGATATAGATGGAAATGAAGATATGTCAGTCCGCCAACACTGGAACCTACGATCATAGAAATGTGACTAAGTATATAACCAGAAGGCGATAACACACAGGAAGAAGAAAAGAGAAAAAGGGTTGAGTGCGCGGTGGAATTGTAGAGAACGAAAGTTTCGAGTGCAAGATGTATATCATGGAACAAGAACCAGCAGAGTTTGAAAGCGCCAACTCGAAACAATATCCAAGAATTGGACATTTAGTGAACCCAGCAACAGGAGGATCCAAAATAGGCTGACAAGGTCTTTCGAGAAGACGTGAGGCCCCGCCATTCAAATTGTATCGCTCAGAACATTTGAATGCATAATCTGTAACACGGAAGAGCGGACGATGTCAAAATCTGGTAGTCAATTTGTATATTGCGGAGGGTGTGATGCCAACTGTTTCATACCAGTGTGTCCAATTGTCACTAGTAAGAGCTAATTTAGTATTGAAAATAATGTTTTTAGACACTGTTAGATAGTTGATAGGGATTACCATCTGTAAACAATGGCAATCTTGACCCCGCCAACCCTGGAGTTTGTCTGTCAATTTGTATATCGCGGAACTGGGAGCGCTGTTTGGAGGACACAAAGAAATAGAAGTGTAATGTTGAGCCAACCAACCCACAGGTTTGCTTGTCAATTTGTATATCGTGGAATTATGGGTGCTATTTGTAGGCCACGGAACAATGGAGGCCCAATTTTGAGCCCGCCCGCTCGAGAACCCGTGATCCAAAAAGTGGCTAGGTATGGAATGCGGAAGCCGTACATGCTCTATAAAATATCATGTCCATAATTTATAGTCTGATAATACATGGGAAGGAAAAAAGGGAAAAAGGACTAAGGAGTCTGTGGTGGAATTGTAGATCATGGAAATTTTGAGTGGAATATGTATATCACGGAACAAGAAGCAGCAGAGTTCAAAAGCGCCAACCGACAACCGCGGGCATAAAATTGACTAAGTATGAAAAGGAATAGCGGTCGGTCAAATTCGTCATGTGAGGATATAGATGGAGATGAAGATATGTCAACATGCCAATGTTGGAACCCACGATCATAGAAAGGTGACTAAGTATATAACTAGAAAGAGATAATACACAGGAAGAAGACAAGGGAAAAAGGACTAAGTATCTCACAGAAGAACATCTACTGTTCGATTATTAATGCAAATCCTTTCGAACCCCTGGTGAGTTCTCACTAGTAAAGGCATAAATTGTAGATCACGGAAGTTATTTGGGTGTAAGATGTATATGATGGAACAAGGGACATAGGTGTTGGATACCGCAAACCCGGGACCTGGTGATCACATAATTGGCTAAGTATTGAAAGGGACTGCGGTCGATCAGGCTCATGGTGTGAATATATAGATAAAGAGTTGCCAATTTGTGAATCCATGAGGCCATGATCATATAGCTGTGACTAAATATAGAACCACGAAGGGATAATAGAGGGGGGGGAAAGAGGAGAATTAAGAGTTTTTATACATTCCTGTGGACAAATTGTATATTGCGGAACTCTGGGCGTTCTTTGCAACTTGTAGAAAATTCGAAACACAATTTTGAGGCCGTCAATCCAGGAACCTGCAATCGAAAAAGTGTGCAAGTATGGAACATGAAAACGCTGGCCGGGACTCGCTTTCACTAAGAAAGATCTTCTTTGCATGTTTCTGGAAAAGTTCTGTAGGGATGGTTGGTTGTCCCGACTTTTTCTTATTAATGGCGATTTTGTTACGCTTGTTGCATGATGTCATTTTAGTATTAAACCTTTGGTGTTGCATATCTGGAAATAAGTACGAGGATGGGCAGAATAGGAAACAGTAAGTAGGACTTGGAGTTTTCATGAACCTGCCAACGTGAGGATCCAAAATAGGGTGACAAGGTTTCCACAGAGGACGCAAGCCCCCAACGACCAAATTGTATAGTTTAGAACATTTGAATGCATAATGTGTAACATGGAAGAGGGGACCATGTCGGAGTCCGGTAGTCAATTTGTATATGGTGGAGCAACGGGCGCCAATTCTTTTGTACCAGTGTGTCCAGTTGTCACTAGTAAGAGCATAGTTAATGTATATCAGGAAGGACGTGAAATTTGTGGGGATGGAAGGCAATGACAGATACATTGAATGAAGTTAATGTATACAAGGAACCCACAGTGGAATTGTAGATCACAGATGTTTTGAGTGCAATATATATATAACAGAACAATAAACAACTGATTTCATAAGCGCCAACTCGACAACTACGGCCATAAAATTGGCTAAGTATGGAAAGGAGCAACGGTCGGTTGGATTCGTCATGTGAGGATATAGATGGAGATGAATACATGTCAGCCCGCCAACCCTAGAACCAGATATCATAGAAAGGCGACTAAGTATATATCCAAAAAGAGATAACGGGCGGGAAGAAGAAAAGGCAAGTTCGTATGTGCCAACCCAACAAACATGGCCATAAAATTGACTAAGTATGGAAAGGAACAACGGTCGGTCGGATTCATCATGTGAAGATACATATGGAGATGAAGATATGTCAGCCCGCCAACACTGCAAATGCTGATCATAAAAAGACGACTAAGTATAAAACCAGAAAGCGATAATGGACGGGAAAAAGAAAAGCGGAAAAGGGATAAGTATCTGACAGTCGAAAACCCTTTTTTCCGTTTATTAATGCCAATGCTTTCGAATCCCTATTGCGTTCTCACTAGTAAAATCATAAACTGCAGATTACTGAAGTTCTTTGGCTGCAAGATGTATATGATGGAACAAGGGACATAGGAGTTGGATACTGTGAACCCGGGGCGTGGTGGACAGATAATTGGCTAAGTATTGGCCAAGAGAAAGTTTTGATATCTATTTCAATAGTATTCATACTAATATGTATTAATGGAGAAAGTTTTGATATTTATTTGAATAGTATTCACACTAATATATATTAATGGATTGTTTCTCTTTCAAATGCAAATGATCTCCCAATTTGTAGGATGCTCTTCGGTTCGCAAATTTCGTTGAAACCATGAAAGTTTTGACTGCAAGATGTATATAACGCAACAAGAAACATGAATTTTCATTTTGGTTTCAATGAGATAATTTCCTTATAATTTATTCATCTTGTATTCCTTGCAATGACATGAGAAAACGTCGACTTTCCATAAACATTAATATCTAAATTTAATTTAATTTAATCAAAATTTGGTGTAATTTAAGTAATTAAGGCAGCTTCAGCCGTTCCTTTATTAATGCCAAGCTTTTCGAACCCCTGGTGAGTTATCACTAGTTAAAGCATAAATTTCAGATGACGGAAGCTCTTTGGCTGCAAGATGTATATGATGGAATAGGGAACATAGTTGTTCAATACTGCAAACCCGGGACCCGGTGGCCAGATAATTGGCTAAGTTTTTTCCAAGAGGAATTTTTTATATTTATTCCAATAGTACTCATATTAGTATATATGCACGAAAATTATCAAATAGAAGAAGCTGCAATATATGCAAATTATTGAACAGGAACATGGCGTCAACACTTGAGCTGCCTTGTTGTAAGTCATTAATTCATTCTATTTACGGGACACGAAGAATGAAAGCAGGACGGCTCCTCCAATTTCTTTCTTTAAGTATAGGGCCGGCGCCACATAAGTATGGCCTATGACAAATTATTCTTCAATGTAAAATGTAAGCAACGAGCAAAGTAGCCTTTATTTAAATTGAAGTACTGGGCAACAAAAATAAAAGCTTGTCATCCATGTTTAATGACACATAGAGAAAAAAGGTACAAAATAAAATGAAAAGCAATACCAAAGATTGGAAAACACCATTAAAAAAAAAACCACAATTATTCTATATTCAAATAAGATGGGTTACAAAATACAACTGAGATTATTTGCCACAATGATTGTGATTTGGCCTGCTGTCGACCAATAAAAAATATGTACATTGATGAAGCTTGTTGACAGTTTTCTTGATGATCAAATCCTTTATTCGTAAAAAACGAGTTGAATATCAATTTCGGGTCTTGGAATTAATTGGTGCTACCAACTAGATCTATCCCAGTTTTTTGAATAGCTTGTCTCTTCTAGATATGGACTGCTTGCATTGGCTGGTTATTCAACATTCCATTCTTTGTCAAGTATTAATGTCCCTCTATCGTCGAAAACTTGGGGTTTAAGGTGCTTTCCTTGTAATGTTCCTAACCATTGACATCCGAGATAACTCATAAATGTGATTCAGGCCCAATTCAAAGTTGAGGGAGTCATTTTATGTGACATCAGCTATGGGATGGAAAAAAAATTCAAGTATGTTGTCACTATTATTCTCCTTGTATTCGATCATCTGTTTGGTTGAAAAGCCTGCCTGAAGATTTGTATGTTGAATTTCTTTGTTTTATTACAGTAAATTGGAAGGAACGTCCAACCTAGCTGGAAAATGTTATTCTATTGAAGTACATGGCTTCTTCGGGAAACACAGGTCTGGTAAGTGTATCAAATGTTGTAGAACACATCAGCACAGGTCTGGCAAGTGTATCAAATGTAGTAGATTGCATCAAAATATATCTTTCATCATAGTGGTGGTAGATATGGCGGCGCACAGAAAGGTATGGAATGTTCGGAGGTGACGCCAAATATTGTAACTACATCCAGAGGAAACTGAACAAACTTTGACAAAGAACATGGATTTCTGTCAAGTCAGTTACCACACCCAGAAGTATCTCAACAAACTTTGAAATAGAAACTTTCGTACTGATAATATGCCATTTTATCCACCCATACAGTTTCTGTTACCTGCCTCTGGGTACATTCACAAATGGAGTAATATTTCACATCATTTACAAACATCACATACCATTTTTCAAGCCATGGTAAGTGCGACGCCCCTGAGGAAGACAAATTCTTGTGCGATCTGCAGAATTCGATACACTTGCCAAATTTGTGTTGTTGGAAGAAACTATATACTTCAACGAAGAAGTATTTTGCACGTGACCTGAAAATCCATTACAACTCCCAGCAAGAAAACAAAGAATATCAACAAAGAAATCTCCAGGCAGGCTTTTCAACCAACCAAAGCATCGAATACATGGAAGACACCAACCAGAAGATTTTTTTTTTTTTTTTTCCTCCTCTCTGACTTTCTGTTGGACAACAGAGTTTTTTTTTTACTCAAATCTCACATCACATAAAACCAGTCTCTCTTCTTTCATTTGGGCCTCAATCACATCTCTAAGTTGTCTTACATGTCCATGAACAGGAACATTAGAACGAAGGCACCCTAAAGCACAACTCTTTGATGATAGAGATAAATGGCAATAAGTATTTAAAAGCAACGCTGGATGATCTTCCGTAGATTTTGTGTTAATTCATTTTAATGGCAGATGTTCTCGATATTTTTTCTTATTAATGCCAATCTTTTCGAATATGTACATTGAATAGTGACTAATAGCACGTATTAACATTCCCATATCTGAGCATATTCTCAAATTTGAAATCTAAGATATGCACAATATTAAAGAGGAACATGACGTCAAGGCCTCTGTGGGTGACACGTTAGTGGACTATGCTGAAGCCTTTAAAAAGACTAAAAGAGCCATTTTTTTTTATTTTTTGCAAATTCAAAATGAAGGCAAAAGAAATTACCAGATCCCATAATATTCACATGTATATTCATTTTAATGGGAGATGTCCTCAATCTTTCCGCTTATTAAAGCCAATCTTTTCGAACCTGTCTGGTCGGTTGTGACTTTTGAAATCATAATTAATGTCTATTGGGAAGGGCGGAAGGTAGCAAGGATGGAGGGGAGCGAAAAACGCTTTTAAATTTTCTAAACCTGGAAAGGTGTCAACCTGCCAAACTTTGAAAACTCGACCAAGTATGGAAAGGTAGGTAGGATAGACAAACTCATCACAGGCAGAGGCACGATTGCGAGTTCGAGGAGTGCGGGGTCGAATTGTAGAGCACGAAAGTTTTGGGTGCAAGATGTATACACTGAACACAAGCTGCCATAGTTCGATAGCACCTATCCGCAAAGATGCGTCCATAAAACTGGTTAAGTATGCAACCGAACGGTGGTTGGTCGGAATGAGCACAGAAACGTGAGAAACTATAGAACCAGAAACACCGTTTACAAGAGGAAACAAAAAGGGAGAGAACAAATATATCGCTCACACAACAAAACTTACTCTCATAACTATGAAACCATAGTAAGACATAAACCATGGAAAAAACATCGCCAGCTATGAAATATAGTTTGAGGTCGACAAACTTTGGTTGAAGGCATAAGAGATGCAATTTACATCGACTGCAATTTTTTTGTATGTTATTTTATCTTAATAGTATTTTATGGAGAGTCAATTGCAAAACAATGTAACAAGAGATCCAACTGCGGATGTAGCACCCCAACATTCCAAACCCTAGGCAAACAAGAACAAACAACAAATAACAAACCAGTTAAGAAGCACCAAAAGGCCGAACTGCAGTCGCAGGACCCGAACCCTGCAAAATCGAATCAAACAACAATAAACAACATACATCGAACAAAAAAGCAAGCATCAACCAGTCCACCAGGAACGACGCAGTTCCAATTGCAGTTGCAGAACCCCAAATGTGAAAACTGCAACAAGACAAACAGGCAAACAAGAACAACAACAACAGACAAATAAGAAATCAGTGGAGATGCAAAAAAAAGCATGAACTAGTGAACCAACAATGTCCCTGAAGCACAATATTGCCCAAATTGACTGCAGAGAACATTACATATAAATAAAAAAACGAAAGAAAATGTATTGTAACAAGCCTGCTAAGTAAACATTCAACGCTGCCAAGCCTGTTAGGTAAACATTTAAGTCTATCAGAAATGCTCTGTAAACATTTAAGAAAAAAATGCAATGTGGCAGGTCTCTGACGTACCCAAAAACATTTATTATAATTTATGTAACAATAGCTCGAACAGTAGAGAATGTATTCGAAGGCCAAACTTTGGATATGCTAGCATATCAAATATTGTCATAAATTTAGCTAGCATAAAATGCTAAGACAAACATTCGAACTAATGCTAGCATTAATCCACGTTCAAGCAATACATACGAAAAATATATGATTCAAAAAGACTGTACACGATAAAAAAGTTTGGATATGTTAACATATCAAACATTGGAAATAGCAAAGTCGGCAATAAGACCTCCAATCTGTTATCAGATCATTACATATATGATACTTTTTAGTATATAAAAATCAATGTTCTTAGTTCCCTAGCTCCAACAATAGAGATTATGCAAATATTTGTGGTCAAAGGACAAACTAATATGAAGTCAACGAATTATCGATCACTATAATTCCTATATGCCTACGACAGAGACTAATAATAACAACAAACTTTAATAAAATAAATTAAAACACAAATTTTTCAATACAGTTTTACAATAAAATCAAACCAAAATTAATAAAACCAAAAACAAAAATTTCAAAAAAATATAAAAACAATTTGAAAAAAAACAAAAACA
>SNQJ01S0121065.1:10280-29873 GCA_010110895.2 Picea sitchensis
CAACTTGGAAGAATGCACCTAGTATAAAGACATTATATATTTTCTATAAAAAATTTGGCCTCTTGATGATTTGGATAAGAACAAGGTGAGAGCTTTGAATCTCAAAGCAATCAAATATTGTCTCATTGATCAGGTTTTGTATTGGAAAGATCTGTTAGGAGTTTTGATGACATGTCTAGATCCACATGAGGCCCAAAGGGCCATAACTAATATCCATGATAGTGTATGTGGGGGACATAATTTATGGAGGACCACAACTTATAAGATCCTCAGAGATGGGTATTTCTAGCCTATCCTTTTTACTGATGTCTGTGCAAATATTAGATCTTGTGTCAAATTCAAAAAGTTTTCTGGAAAGCAGTAGCTCAAATCTTTTCCTTTGAAGCCTGTGGTAGTTCATGGACCTTTTCAATAGTGGGGTCCTAACTTCATTGGAGAAATCCACCCAGCCTCAAGTGGTAATCACAGGTGGATTTTGACTACCAATGATTATTTCACCAAGTGAATAGAATCCATTCCCACAAGAAGTTCCTCCCACAAGGTAATCATTAGCTTTCTTGAGGATATCATGTCCAGATTTGGTTTTCCAAGGAGGATTGTTATAGACAATGTTGCCTCCTTCAAAGATGAACCATTGATCAAGTTCTGTGAATAGTATGATATTACATTAGCCCATTCTACTCCTTACTACCCCCAAGGAAATGGTTTGGCAAAGTCCTTTAACAAGAGACTCATAAAGATCATTAAGAAATTGTTAGAAGACAACAAGAAATCATGGGACTCAAAGATGAAATTTTCATTATGGGCTAACAGAGTCACAATAAAGAGGTCACTGGGTATTTACCCTTTTAATCTTGTATATGGGGTTGAGGATATTTTTCCTACTCAGTTTGCCTTTCCTGTGGAAAAATTCCTCCAGGACTTCCAAGGAGAACCTGATGGTATGTTTAGGAGGATACAACAGTTGTTAGAAGTACATCAGGCTAGGGAGAAACTACTTGATAAAGCTTAGGACCATTAGCAGAAGATAAAATGAGCCTTTGACAAAAATAGAAGCAAGGAATATTTTCAGCTGGGTGATCTAGTGCTCAAGTGGGATGCACCTAAGAAAGACAAAGGCAAACATGGTAAACTTGAAGACTTATGGATTGGTCCTTTCAAGATTTATGAGGTATTTTCAAATAACACATATAAATTTCAAAACTTGGAGGATTCCGAAGTTTTTGGTGGCCCTATCAATGGGCGCTTTCTGAAAAAATATGTTTCTGAAGATATGATTGGCTTTCTACCATTGCAATTACCACTTCCTTTATATTTATGTTTGAATAAGAGACTCCATGACCCAAACGCTAAGGCACTGAAACTGTGCTTTCTTGGCAGTTCGTAGGGAGAATGTCATCCCCTTTGGATCCAATGTTATCACATGAAGTTGTTCATGGTTGCAAGTGACATCCATGAGCGTTGGCAAGTAGGAAGATGCAGTTTTCAACAACGAAAATCCCCCCATGTGTATTTTAGTTTAGAGCCACCTCTAAACATGGTTGGAAGGATCCCATAGTTGGTAGGAATATAATGATTTGGTGGGGGTGCTAAAATAGTTAGCATGCCCATATAACATATCGCAATCAGATCAACGACCACCAATCATTTCGACACCATAAGCTACGCGAATGTTAAAATACAAAGGTGGTCCAAAATCCAAACCACGGTATTACAGGGAGGCTACATGGCAGAAGATGGTTCATTTCGGGCCTGAAAGTGGTGTGGGTCCAAACCAATTTCGACAGCCCTGAAATCACTTGTGCATATAGTGTCATATCCAACAACGATAGGTGGTCACCTGCTAGTTTTCCAACCGCCATCTAATCTTGAGGAGGATTTCGTTAATGAACAAGGAATAGTAGATGAAACCTCAGCTCAGTCCATAAATAGAAAGAATGGAAGTTATGGTCGAGGAGATAGAACTATCAGCTTGAGGTACCACGATGGAGGGTTTCTTCTTGCAGGACCATACTAATCCAAGATTGATTTTGACAGAAGGAAACACCCATAATCTGAGAGAAGGATGCATAGACGTAAAGCCTTAAATGGGATGGCCAGATCACACTCCTGGAAATTGTGGACTGATCTGATTATAAATAGATCAGTTCAAGATTTTGTTATGGTCGTCGAATGGTTGAGCAGAGCTCCCTACTTTCGTAATATTTTGATACCAAAATTGTCCCCTGGTTATGTATGAGACTTGAGACTTGATCATTAATAGAAGTCAACTTCTTTCATCATCTTGTTTAATCTATGCTAAAAAACGCATGCATGGAGGATCCAGATGAGAGGTGTAGTTCTATTGTAATGTAGGTTTGATTATAATGTTATTGTGACCTGTCTCAGTATTTTCTTTGTTTCCTTGTTTCCTCTTAAGTTTAAATTTTGATGCATGGAGGATCCCGACGAGTTGTTGTAGTCACATGGTAATGGATGTTTGATTATTATGTTGTTGTGATATATTTCAGTGTCTGAAACTTGAGTCCAAGAGTGCTATTGTGCCTGAGTTTTTATTCACCAAGTTTCTTAAAGGCCAGATGCTCATGGAAGACTTGTCCACCTTTCCCAGTAAGTCTTCCCCTTTCTCACTTTTAACCTTAAACCACTGACTAGAGTTAATGAGGACCTCATTTCCCTATGCATTGATTGTCCAGTTTCTATGTTAAAACATTCTTGTTCAGAGCTTTTTCCATTTGACTTCCATTCATAAACCTACCTCCATGAAAATTTTGATGGGTATTGGGCTTATCCTCTTTCAATCTGAGAGTTACTCTCATTGCTAACACCATGGATGGAAAATAGTATTATAAATATGAAATAAAATAATATTTCAGAATGTTGATATGCCAATCAATGATAAAGGTATTTCATGACCAGTTTTGTCAAGGAAATGGGGAGTGGATAATTAGATTACAATGCTAATGTTCAGCTAGGGTAGCTCATTTTACAACACTATGGATATTGATAATTATAGCCAAAATATGTTGGGACAATTTTTATCTGCATAAAGGAAGCAATTGTGAAATGGAAGCACCAATGGATCTAGTGGCTAGAAATGCAGAATGACCAAGTGGGGCTTGGATAGAAGGTTAAGAATAGGGGATAATGGTGCAGAGTTGAGCATAATGGTAGTGCGCAGGGAAGCAAAGTTCTAAATATATTCAAGGACAACCATCTACAAAAAAAAACAAATAATTAAATTAAATATGAAATAGATATGCATCAGAGTGCATGATAGAATTGATGCATGATGCATACAATAAATATAGAATGCATGTACATGAAATAGGAATGATAATATTAATGTTTGGTGCATATTGATATGCATGCTTTCATGTGGACATGCCTGAACATGTTGGTTGCATGAGTATAGACTAAGAGTAGTCTACTGATATATATATGAAATAATGATGCTATGATATTTGAATAAAACTATTGATGGATTGTGTATCCAGGAAAAATGATTATAGCATGATGATATTGTTTCTTATGGTATCCATCCATATGAAGAAAAATGAGGATGTTCAGAATGTTGATCAAGAGGTTGGTGAAGGGATCCTATGAGCTTCTACAAAGTACCAGTTGATCAGGTAGAATCAAGTAAATTGATGACATCCATGCATGTATGCATTTGAGGTTGTTATGATGCTAAAGGGAATTGAGGTAAGAATTCCCTCAATCAAAAATCAATATTTGAATGGATGTAAAGGTAGGAGGCCTTTAGTATGAAAATATTATTTGTTTCTTGAATGCATTTTTGGGAAATTTAATTTCATATTGTGTTATGTTGGTTATGAGATCATAACCAAGTTAAGTTAGGATACATTAATCCTATTGTAACAATGAATTCCATTAGAGATGGTCATGTGTGAGGCCATGATGAGATTGGATATGGAAAGGTTATAGTGACATCCAAGTGCATAGTGTTTTTCCTCTATATAATCGATGTTTGGAATGCAACCTTTTTTTCTACACTGAATATCACTAAGGGTTGATGTTACTAGTTTTGTGTATGGGTTGAAGAGAAAGGTATCCAAATAATCAAGAAATTATTAGGAAAAGTTAGGGGGATTTCTTGAGGCATAGGCCATACCTTCCAACTCACATGGTATAATACATGACATGAACATATGATATTCCAGAGTCAATGCAAGGATGCATTATGTCAATGTCGCCATGATTATTAGCACAATGGTTTTATTTATTGGTAAATTTTGATTGTATTATGGAAATATTGGTATGCTAATAATGCATGTATAGGGAATGATAGTTTCATTCTAGATAATATGATTTGTAACACACCCATCCTTAAACCTGTTGGGCTATGCCAAACATAAACTCTTGCGGAACTGTATAAATTGTAACATCCCCAGACCACCTAGGTTGGGTCCATGTCACTCCATAGAAACCATAATTTCATCTATATATATATATATATATATATATATATAACTTAAGTAGAAAAACATATTATGCAATATACAAATTCATGCGGAAATAACAATAAAAATATACATGCATCATACACATAAAAAACCCATAAACATAAACACATGTAAAAATACAAAACATGTAAATTGATACACAATTGATACTTATCTTTTATAGAAGACCACCAACTATGTGCAGACCTTCTATGATCCTCCCATCCTTAGACCATGCTACTCAGAACTCTCAGCAATGGGTCACCCCTGAGATGAGACTAAAATCCACCCAGGTAAAAGGGGTTCCTAGCTAGGCTGACACAATATAGACAATAGGAAGGATTTCGTCCCAGAAGCCAAATCAAACTACAAGCCTACAGTCTCTCATTCCCTACATGCCTATCCCACCCTAGGAAGTGTGCCCCTTCTTTTCTCAATAGTACTTTGGCTTCCCCACTTCCCTTCCAGGGCTTCAGCAACAGTCCGGACAAGAATTCTCAAAGAACTGTAGCTACAGTTGGGCTCCCTCGGGAAATCAGTTTCCTGGCAATTCTCTCACCTAAAGAGAGTTTCTCATGGTCCTGACAACCCGTCTCTTCAATCCCATGGGCCTGGAAACCTGCTTCTTCAATCTAGCACTCTAGTCAACCAGGTACAAGCTTAGGTGAAGGCAACCACAAAAAACGGGTATGGAACAGGTGATTTCCACAACAAAAAAGGTACAACACTAGCTTAGGTAAGTACATGTGCACTTTTCATCCTAGGAGGGATACAGGTTACTACTGTAGAAGGAAAGTATGAGTATAACACTAGAGTTCATGCATGCTCTAGAAGTGTGTGAATGACTAAGTCCATGGGAAATAGATTGATTTCCCCCACCTTTATTTTCATGCTCCCTTGATGACACATGGCTCTCAAGGAGATCAATTCTCTTCACTTGTAATTCATTCTCTCTTTCATGATACTTAGGATAAAATAATTATCCTCACCATAGTCTTTAGGAATAATATTATAATATTCCTTTGGCAATACACCCTCTAGGTTAGCCCTTTTTCTAGGCTCCTAGCCCCCCCTTTCCCTTCCTAGTGGATTTTAGTCCCCCATACCATTTTATCGTGGTTGGTATACACACAATGGTGTACTATATTAATGATATGAGTGTTTCCATATACAAAATTAGGCTCACTAGCCTTTAGCATCTAGGCTCTCCAGCCTAATCATCACATAAGCCTCATAGATTATAATCACCTAGCTCCCCAACCTATAAAACATATTTAAAAATTAGCTAGGGATCGGTCTTGGGGTATTCCATTGCCCTCCCCTTATTTATGCATTGTCCTCAATGAATCTTATTTACATAATGCCATCAAAATTTTCAAAAATCTTCAAAAAGATGTGGGTATTCTTCTCTCATAGCATCTTCATGCTCCCAAGTTAAATCTTCAGGACCTTACCAAGTCCATTGGACCTTTACTATCTCTATGGATTGATTCTAGAGCTACTTGATCTTCCGGTCTAGTATGCACACCAAATGCACTTGAAAAGAACCTTCTTGCTCCACCTGAATCACATTCCAATCAATAACATGATTAGCATCAGGTACATACTTTTTTAGCAATGATACATGGAATACATTATGAATAGACATTGGTGTAGGTAATGCAAGAATATATGCTACATTCCCAATCTTCTCTAGGATTTCAAACGACCCACAATATCGAGATGCCAACTTTGAACAATTTCCCAACTTTAGGGAACTTTTGTTGGCATTCACTTTCAACAATACATGGTCACCCACTTTAAATTCCCTGTGATTTATTACCTTATCAACATAACTTTCTATCCTATCCTGAGAAACCTTTATTGAGATCTTTTCCTCCATTTCCCTAAGTAAATTGGTTTCAACCACTTCTCTATCTGTTGGGTTTTCCTAGCTTACAAGTTTTTTTCACCTTCTGTCATAAAGGGCCTCAAATGGGCTCATCTTTAGATATGCTTGGTACCCATTGTTGTAAGAAAACCAAGCGTAGATAGTCTTCCAATTTTTATGGTTTTTCCATTGCATACATCCTCAAGATATCCTCAATCACTTGATTCACCATCTTTGTTTTCCCATCCGATTCTAGATGATAAATTGTGCTAAAATTCAGATTTGTTCCAAATCCTTTGAATAATCCTCTCCAGAATTTTGATGTAAATTTCAGATCTCTGTCAGACACAATTGTCTTGGGTATACCATGCAATCGAGCAATTTCCCTCATATAAATATCAACAACATTAGCTGCCTTGTGAGTGAGCTTCACAAGAATGAAATGGGAAGCTTTGGTAAGCCTGTCCACCACTACCATGATAGAATAATGTTTCTTGCTTGTTCTGGGAAGTTTAGTTATGAATTCCATTGTGACCACTTCCCATTTCCACTCAGGATTGGGTAATGGCTGCAAAAACCCAACTAGGTTTCTACTCTCAACCTTTACCTTTTGACACTCCAAACATTTGACAATGTACTCAACAAATTGTTTTTTCATGCCTGGCCAATAATATTGTCTCTTGACAGTTGCAATAGTTTTTTGATACCCTGAGTGCCCAACATAGGGTACATTATGCATTTTTTTTCAATGCCATAATCTTCAATTCTTGAGAATTTGGTACATAAATTCTTCCTCTATACATGAAAATTTCATCATCTCCCAACTTGTAGTCTTCAATTTTCTACTTCCAAAGACCTTGTTGTAATTTTTCCATTAACTCAATGTATTGTAAAACTAATTTTGCAGCCTCTAAGATTATATCCTTCAAATCTGTTTGGTACATGCTAATGGTTGTATCATGCAACTCATGCACCCTTATGCTAAGTTCATTGGATACCGTGTTCTCTTTCCCTTTGAAATGCTTTATGTCAAAGTCATATTCATTGAGAAATTATAACCACATGCTTTTCCTGGAATTTAGAGTTCGTTGTCTAAACAAATACTTCATACCATAATGGTCTATCCTCAACTCAAACCTTTTCCCCATGAGATGGTACCTCCACATATTCAAGGCATGCACTATGGATTCCAACTCCAAATCATGAGTGGCATAATGCCTTTCATGCTCCTTCAACTTCCTTGATTCATAACATACCACATATCTATTTTGATTGAGGACTCCACTAAGTCCTTATTTACATGCATCAGTGCATACAATGAATTCTTCATTTGGATCTACAATCCTTAGTATTGGAGCACTAGTTAGTAAAATCTTCAAGTGTTGGAAACTCTTTTCACATTCCACTATCCACTGAAATTTCACTCCCTTATTTTGCAAGGAAGTGATTAGGTGTGCAATATTTGAGAATCCTTCAATAAATGTTTTGTAGTAGCCTGAAAGGCCCATGAATGATTTGACTTCTATCACATTCTTTGTTGTTGACCATCATCTAATGGCCTCAATATTTTTTAGATCCACTGCTATCCCTTCTTCTGAGATGATATGTCCCAGATAATGGATTTGCTTATGATAAAATGAACATTTTCTCAAATTGGCATACAACTGGTGCTCCCTTAATACCTTTAGTACCAACCTTAATTTTTTCTTATGTTCTTCTTATGACTTGGAATATATAAGAATGTCATCCAAAAAGACAATGACAAACTTATCTGAGTATTCTCTAAAAATGCCATTCACTAAACCCATGAAAATAGTTGGTGCATTTGATAACCCAAATGGCACCACTATGAATTCATAATGGCCATACCTTGTTTGGAAAGCAGTCTTGCTAATGTCTTATTCTTTAATTCTTACATGATAATAACCCTACTTGAGGTCAATCTTGTAGAATATTTTTGCATTATTCAAATGATCAAAGAGGTCATCAATCATTGGCAAAGGATTCTTTTTCTTCACAGTTACCCTGTTCAATTGTCTAAATTCCATGTAAAGTCTCAAGGTTCCATCCTTCTTCTTCACAATTAAAATTGTGGCACACTAAGGTGACACACTTGGGAATATATACCCCTTCTTCAAAATCTCTTCAAGATGCATTTTCATCTCATTCAGTTCTAGTGTACTCATCCTGTATGAAGTCTTGGATACTGGAGTTGCTCTGGGCATTAGAATTATGGAGAAATCAATATCTCTTTTCGGGGGTAATCCTGGTATTTCTTTAAAAACATCCTCAAACTCCTTTAGGACTACATAATCTTCAATATTTGACACCTTATCCTTAGGTGTCTCTTCCATATGAGCTACAAATATTTGACACCATTTCTTGTAACTTTTCTTCAGCTGCATTGCTAAGATTTCTATGATAGTTACTGCCCTGGGAATTCCCTGTACTATCCTTGGGTTCCCTTCCCCATATAGGAAATTAGATTCCTTGTTATGAAAATCTAGGATAGCATGGAATTAGTCCAACCAACCCATCCCAATTAGACATTCATATGAACATAAATGCAATATGTTCAAATCTTCCCTGGTGTTCAACCATTCATGTCCACTGAGCATGACTTAACCATCTCAGTAACTTTTATTTTGGCTCTAGTAGACAACTGCACCAACCAAGATTTTCCATGATTTCTTCTTGGAAAATGAAATATTTCCACCATCTTAGGATCTATATAACTATGACTAGCTCCTGAATCAATTAAAATAAAAAATGGTTTGGTTGTTGATCATACCTTCCACTTCAATCATATGTGACTGAAACTCTTCTTTCTTGTTTTCTAGGGGTGCATAGATCCTTGGTACATTTCTTCCCATTTCCTCCATTGTTTTAGCTTGTTGTAGATTGTGAATAGTTCTCACTTTTTTACCTTTGTGAGGACAATCTCTATACATATTATCTCCTTTATAACCCCAACATTGAATAGGTGTTTTCCTTGGCCTTCCCTCCCCTCCCCCCTCCCCCCCCTCTCAATCGTTCTAGGCTCTCTATAATTTGGTTTTCCTTGAGGACTATTTCTGAATAATGGTAGCTTAGTCCCCTTCTTCCTCTGATCCATCTTGAATTTTTTCTTGTCTTCCCAATATTTTTGGAAGGTTGGCCTTTATTTTTGCTAATAATATAGGAATTTGTCTCACCTTATGGTCTCCTCCAATGTTTTGGGATCATCATATTGTATTTTGTCACTGATGAATGATGGAAATCCACTCAAATACCTCTAAATCTTAACTGTCTCATCCTTTATGAAAGAAACATACTTCATCGGTTCTAAAAACCTTCTTTCATATTCATCTATGGTCATACTCCCAAATTTGAGTTCAAATAACTCTTTCATTTTCTTGTCATAATATCTCTTAGTCAAGTATTTCTTTTCAAAATACTTCTTGAATTCCTTCCAAGTAACATTTTTCTCTTTAATGTCTTGAACCTACACAAGTTGATCCCACAACATGGATTCCTTTCCCTTGAGATGATAGAGATCAATTCTTCCTTTTGCATGTGATCAAGAATAATTATGTAATTGAAAATACTTTCTCATTCCTAGAAACCATGTCTCTACATCTTCATCCTTCTTATGCTCACCATCAAATGTAGGAGGTTTGATTTTGTTCATTTATCCTCATATCTCATCCACCCTGGACCTCTTATGATGCTTGCTGACAGGGGATGGGATTGAGATGCTATGTGATCTCCTATTTGAATGGATCAGGGAGTGATGGTAATTTCTTCTAACACTCCTTATTCTTCTGTTATCATCAGGATACATGTGACTTCCTAATTTGCTTGAGCCATTCTCCTTATCCAATTTATTTTCTATTTTGTTGAAGCTCTACATTAACTTCATGTTTAATTCCTCTTGCTGCTCCTTGGATTTCATAAGCCTTTCATTATCAGATTTATGGCTTTGGACATCCTTTTGAAAAAGTTTAATGGTCTCTACCATATTCATGTTTTCTTCCTTTCCTTCTCCATGTCCATTTGAGATTGTTCCTTCAATACCCATATGGACATCCATCCCTCTGATATCATCTTCTTGGTTGTAATCCCCCTGTGTCTCTTCCATCCCTCTGCACTCTGTGTTGATCCTATTCTTATCTACTTGTTGTTAAATCTACAAAATGTGAAGACAATAAAACTTGTCAGGCTAATTGACTCAACAATTTCATGAAATTATGAACCACTCTGGTTCAATAGTACATCAGACTTATTTCTTTTTATTTTCTGAGAAATTGACTATTCATCTCAATTTTCTGGGCAAACATTTATATTCTACTATCCAAGTTCTTTTCAATGACTTCTCCCTTTCTCAATTCTGAGTCTTGAGCATAAAGTTATGTACATCTGAAAAATTTGTCCTTTTTGTGAGAATGATCCTTACACAAGTGATCTTCTTTGGAAGTCAATTTATCTCTTGTACCCATGTTGAAACCTCTCTCAAGGTTCACAGGCTCCTATGATTTCCTTCCAATGCAATTCCATACAAATCAAAAACCCCACGGGCTCCTTTTCTAAGCCCCCTTTTGTCCTTAAAAATCAAGTTTTCGAGCACTAGCCCTTTTTCTTCGGCCCCCAATCTCATGTGACTATGGGCTATGACCAAGTGCATAACTTAAAGGAGATTTTTTAGAGCTTTGAAACTTCATGGCTCTGTAAATTCGGGCTTCAAAGGTTTCACCTTCATCACACTTCGTTTTCCCTGAATGCGAAATTGACGAACTCTTGCATAGTACATCTTCAGAGCTTCGGGGCTCCGTTGCTTTGGAGATTTGGGAGATATTTCTATATCACACCTTATTTCTCCCAAACGTTAAACTTTTGAATTCCCAGAGAGGCTATCTGAAGCTTCACACTTCAGAGGTCTTTACAACTTCGTACCTGAAAACTCTTGAACACCGAATTTCTAAACTGCCAAGGTATTCTTAGCACTGTGCACCTGGCATGTTAGGTGTGAAAATATTGATATGACACGTGGCCCAATCGACAAGTGACACTTGTCGAGGTCCAAGTGGCACATAAATTCTGAAAAAAGAATGAAACAGGATGACATGTGGCATGCTTAGAGTGTGTCCACATCACCCTAGGTGACGTCAGCATGTCACATCACTTTGGTTCTCCTATACTTTGGGAATTTGGAGGATCTCACACCAAAATACATCAAAACACCTGAATTTCGAACTCAATAACTCTCGAATAGTGTTCTCTAGAGCTTCAAAATTTCGGGGCTCTGAGAGTTCCGAACTCTGGGCTTCGGAGAACTTATTATAACAACACAACTTTTCCTACGAACGCTAAAGTGGATAAATTTCCGAACTATGCTCCTATGGAGTTTTGAGACTCTGGAGCTTCGGGGCTTCAGGCTTCAAAAGTTTTTGCCGCTAATAACCACCCCATCCCCAAACTTCCTAATGCCAAAATTATGAACACTTCCAAATATGCGTACATGTGTCCCCAACATGAACGGTCTGGATTCGTTCCAGCCTTCATGACTTGGGAGGTTTCTTCTTCAACATAGATAAAAAAAAACTAACGTCGGACTTTTGGACTCTTGAAAATGCATTCTCCAAAGCTTCACTACTTCGGGCTTCAAGAGACTTCTCCACACTAGACCACAAATCTCTTGAATGTCTAATTCCTGAATACTTTCTAATATATAGACATGTGTCCACAAAAAGGAATGGTCTAGATTAGCTCCAGACTTCAGGGAAAAATATACTCTATGCAACCCCAACCAAATTCTTCCTGAGTGTCAAATTGTTGAACCACTCGAGGATCCAATGGCCTGCCTTCTCCAAGAGATCTATGGATGATATCTACTTCGGGACTCTGGGGATTTGGATATTTTTCCTCCTTTTTGTCAAAGACTTGAAAAATACCTAAGAAGTGTAGTCCGAAGGATTTTGACAGGTAAGAATCGTGCTACTTCTCCAGATACGATGACTGTGAAGCGTTTGGTCCCCTCCCGAATAGATCTCGACCCTTCTTCTTCTCACAGAGAGATATTTATCTTCTCTGAGTTTGGAACTTATAGAATTATCCTTCTCACTCCTTGTGCTTTAAATTCGACCCATCCCAGGTCATATTTTTCTTGAACATATATTAAATTATGAGAATTTCACCACTTTGGCCAATTTCCTCCAATTTTCCAAGAATTTAACAACATAAATTGGGCCTTTTCCAAGATTAGTGCTGGAAACTGGAGATCTGATACCATATTGTAACACACCCATCCTTAAACCTGTCGAGCTATGCCACACAGAAACGCTTGCAGAGCTGTATAAATTGTACATCCCTAGACCACCTTGGTCAGGGCAATGTAACTCCATAGAAACCATGATTTCATATGTATATATATATATATAACTTAAGAATATAAATATATTCTATAATATATAGATTCATGTGGAAATAATAGTAAAAATATACATGCAGCATACACAGGAAAAACCCATAAACATAAGCACATGTATAAATATATAGCATGTAAATTGATACATAATTGATACTTATATTTTATAGAATACCACCAATTGCGTGCAAACCTTCCATGATCCTCCCAACCTTAAATGAAACTGCTCAGAACTCTCAGCAGTGGGTCACCCCCGAGTTGGGACTAAACTCCACCCGGGTAAAAGGGCTTCCTAGCTAGGCTGAGACAATACATACAACATGAAGGATTTCGTCCCAAGAGCCAACTAAAAATACCAGCCTATAGTCTCTCATTCCCCACATGAATATCCCACCCAAGGAAGTGTGCCCCTTCTCTGCTCAATAGTCCTTCAGCTGCCCCACTTCCCTTCCAAGGCTTCAACAACAATCCAGACAACAAGTCTCAGGGCACTTTAGATGCAGTTGGGATCCCTCAGGAAATTACTTTACCAACAATTATCTCACCTGGAAAGAGTTTTTCATGGGACTGACAACCTGCCTCTTCAATCTCATGGGCCTGAAAACTCGCTTCTTCAATCCAACGCTCTAGTCAAGCAGGTACAGGCTTAGGTGAAGGAAGCAATAGAAAACAAGTATGAAACAGGTGTTTCTCACAACAGAAAGGTACAACACTGGCTCGGGTAAGTACAGGTGCATTGTGCATCCCAAGAGGGATACGGGTTACTAAAAATAATAGGAAAGTACAAGTATAGCTCCTGATTGAGTGCAGGCTCTAGGAGTGCATGAATGACTGAGTCCATGGGAAATGGAGTGATTTCCCCCACCTTTATTTGCACGTGCCCTTGATGACACATGGCTCTCAAGGAGCTCAGTTCTCTCCACTTGTAATTCATTCTCTCTTTCATGAGACTTAGGATAAAATAATTATCCTCACCATAGTCTTTAGGAACAATATTATAATATTCCTTTAGCAATAAGTGCTAGCAGGGAAAATCCCCCTATTACTATACTAGGTCGAGGTACAGGAAAAGCATTGACTTCCCTTAAAAAAAAGTACTAATCCTAAGCTATCCCAAAACTATCTAAACTGAAATACAAGAGAGGGGAAGGAAGATCAATAGGTGTACCTTTGGTCCTAACGTCTGATGTAGACCTCCTTTGCCTTTGTAGCTTACTAGATCATGGGTCTCCTCCCAAATATGACCTAAAAGAACACTTAGGAAAAAAATGCTACGAATATACAATCTCTATTTGTCACTATTAATATTCAGATATAATCATAGACACATTAATCAATAAACACATCAAGACACAATGTATTGGGATAAGAAAGAACTCTTTTACTCAATATTAAGATCATAAATATTACAACCTTTTTATTGGCAAACGCTTTGTGAACCAGGTCTAGGATCCTCCTATTGTTTCTCCAAGTGCATCACTCCCATGTTTGCCTCTCACAACCAACTGATCTCTTTGGTAAAAGGGAAAGGATTATATAAGGAGAAAGGGCTAGAGGGGGAATGTTGAGGCCAAATCTTAGAAAGGGATACAAAATTTTGGCTAGAAGGGGAAGAGATTTTGGAAGATTTTCTTTTTTCTCTTTCTTTTTTTTGTAAAAGAGACCCCAATACCTCTTTTTATATGATAAAAATATGGTTATTCAGTTTGGGGATGGGCTACAATGGGTAACAATGTTGGGAAACCCTCTATAGCCCATAAAATATGTTGAATTCCTTGCAATTATATATTTTTTGCAACTTTTGGAGGTAAACGCAAGTTTTCTAGCAAGCAGCTCGCGTATGTATGTGGGTTGTCTAGTATGTAACTAGTGTGTGTACGTGGGATATAGTTCAGTAGGGTAAGTACATGTTCCAAAAAATGGTTTTTTAGGAAATATCCTCAGCAGTAAATTGGAAAATTGTGTAAGTGGAAACACCAATGCCATGTATGCATAGGTAGGGAATTTTTGGACTATAAAAGATGCCCCCTAATGTATGAGGTCAGAAGTGAAATTGATGGCTGAAATACATTACAATATATTTACCTGTGGGAAGGCATGAAGTCGAGTGAACCCAGGAACAAATTTTAGGAGGTGTCATCTGCAAAACAATGATAATCTCTCTGAGGCAGGCATACTCATGCTCAGGATGAACTAATCATGGCTACCAATCAAGTACACTGCAAATCCATGTCATATAAATGTCTATAAAGTATAGCCTTGAGAAATACACAATGGATCTACATCAAAATCATTTGATGATATTCAAGTACAATATAATATGCATCTTCAAGAAGCATTGACGCCTATGGATGGAGATGAGGAGATTCATAACTAAAGAAATAACTTCAAGATATTCAAAACTCATGTAGGAGAAAAATAGGATTGCAAGACTCACTACTCTGAGTTCTTCAACATGTCGTCAGGGAAATAATGGAGGATCTCGATCATTAGGCACAAAACTTCATCAATTTTGAATCTGGACTTGACTGGACTCTTGGGATGGCCAACTCATGAAGGTCAAGAGATAAAATGCAGGATGGTCAACTCGGGTTGGATAAAACTTCCCTTGGATGAAATAATGAAAAAAATATGAGACTCAGGCAGTGTAACATTGACATAATTTTTGGATACAGGAGGCACCACAAACTCTCCATATGTTTGGAATAGTAATCAAATGAAGGAGGAAACAAATCTATGTAGCGAGAACAACTTCCTAAGGTCATACTAAATCCCAATGCTTGGTGAAAAAATGGAAGGATGTGCTTTGTGTTGGTGTCTAAAGATGTCCTAAAAACAACCATAATTTAACATTAATTTATCAACCCGGAGATCCATCATTTATCTCAAGAATATCAACAAAGTCTATGCAGGTAGCCTGGAATCGTGTAGCCAAACCAAATCTGATTTCATCAACAATCAAGTTCCTCAAATGTTCACCAAAGATTCTAAGAACTAAATGGAATTGAAATCTGATTACTAAGATGTCGTGAGATGGAAAGGAACTAATTAATCTATTGAACTCACTTAACTAGAAAACAGTAATTGAATCTAACTAAGGACATGCAAAATTAACTATCAATTATGAATTCTGATTACTGGAAAGGAAATGACAAATTACTCTATTTGTGGAAAGACACATCAATTATACTCTAATCAGAAGGTACAACTAATGTAACTTTTCCGAAAGGAACAACTATTGTAACTTCAACTGAAAGGAAAATCTATTGTAACTTTAACCGAAAGGAACAACAATCGTAAATCTAAGGAAAAGGAACAACACGGATGAAAATGTGAGGAACTGTCAAGAAATAACTTCAGAAGTGGAAATCATAACGACAATCATTAATAACTAATAGAAATGTTTGTCTTCTATACACAAGCAATCATAAAATCATTAACACACTTATGCACTTATCCTTGGCTATTGTAAAAGAGATCTTAATCACAAAATGGAAATCAAACTTTGAATTGATACAATTACAGAACGAGACAGTAGCTCCTTCAGACTGGGCCCTCAGTCTTCAGATGTATTGTTACGAGAAACTCAGAGAACATAAATGATAAAAACACTCAAAACTTTCATTGATTCCATGACTGGTAAAACATTCACAAAAACTGCTTGCGCAGAACAATTCTAAATCTAATTACTTGAATGCGTTTTTTCCTTTGTTTTTCTGGATCTATTACCCTCTTATATATTACAATAGTTTGGGTAAATCAAGCTATCTTGAGGATCGAAAGATCCTCAGGATTTCTTTACTATTATAAAATTACAATATAGCAAATGCAGTGTCTTCAAACTGCTTTGCGCCTAAAAAGTCTTCGACCTCCAATAGCTTGCACATAGCCAAAATCTCTTTGGTTATCTTTAACAGTTATTTGTCCAATTATGCAACAAAATCAAACCATTCCAATCGTAAATTAGAATCTATTTAATAAAGCTTTAATAACAACCCTAAGAGACATATTAATCATATTCTTTCGTATATATCCCTAACTATCTAAAGAATCAATCAAAATAATATCATGAACTATGGGAAAAAGGAAGATATTTATACCTTTTTCGTAACCCAACATACCCCCCAGTTTACCTTCTTGCATGCCCTCATGCAAGCTAGAGTATTTCATGTAAACCATTTATATTGTAGGGAGGAAACGTTGGTTCACCAAGTCTCCTGAAACCATGGTCTCTTTTGATTTCGTCAAAAGCGGCGTCCTGCCTCTTTTTATTAATTTGAAAATCCTTCTGGTAAACTTCTGGAGGAAACCAGAGGAGAGGGGGGTTATACCTGCATCCCATTCAAGAAGGTCCTTCCTCCTGGAGTAGTCTAGCATATCTTTTGACTCTGAAGGTTGCTGCAAAGAAATTTCTATATCCAAAGGGCTCTCTACTTTTAACCTCATCGGAGGATACATCCCATATTAGCTTGGAAGAAGCAAGAGCTTATTCCTTGAATTCTCCAAAATATGTGATACTTGAGTGGATGACATGTAAATGGATAGGAGCCAAAGAGTCCACAACCCCTTCCCTTTTCATGAAGGTCTTGTTTCACATGATGTCTGGGAAGGATTTTGGAGGCTCTCCTCTAATCCAAAGATCTAAACCGTTTTCCCTATTTATGAACATTTTGTGAGCCTTACTCGATCTGACTTGGTTCCTAGTAAAAGATAGGAATGCCTGGAATTGTATGTCCCCTATGAAGAGGCCAAGGTTGTCTCCTATGACTTCATCCAAAATGAGATTATGGAAATATAATTCACACAAAAGGTATTCTACCTTCTCTTCCTGATCTCTGAAACATGAAATAAATTCTTGAATAGTGGCAAATGAAATGGGTTTACCTACTCTGATGGCCTTCACTGTCAACAATAGATACCGTTCCAGCAAGAATAAAACATAATTAGTGGCATGGTATCTGCAATTGATGGCATTAGAATAGACATCAAAAATGTGTTTGATTTGCTCCAAAGCTTCTTCCAATTGGGTTTGCACCTTTTTGGTCTTCTCTTGGGCTCTGGTAAGTGTAGCATAAGTTTCACCCTCTGTTTCTGTCATGTCCTTCAATTCTTTAACAACCCTTTGATATTCAGTCCTAGTTACCATTTCATGTTGGTGTTGGACCAATGCTTGTTGTGCTTGTGTAAGTTATTCTTTTAATATATCGATGATGACACTCTATGCTTTAGATTGAGATGCTTGGTGTTCTTCCATAGCACTCATCTCTTCCATGGATTGAATCAATGCTTGTTGGTCTTGTCCCAATTCTTCTTTTAGCTCATGAATGATGGCACCCTTTGCCTGAGATTAGGATGCTTGATATTCATTCATTTATTCTCTGGAGTGAATTAATGCTTGTTGGGTCTGTTCAAGCTCTACTTCCGACCTATTCATGATAGTACTATGTTCCTAAAACTGCTATGTTATCGTCAGTAATTCACCTTTGTTTTGAGTCAGGGTTTGTTAAAACTGCAGTAGTTCTTCTTCCAGTCTTCTAATAGTATCATTTTGCTCAAAACGTTGAGTTGTTTCCTCTAAAATCAGAGTGTCTGTCTGTATCCCAGTATTAGCCATCTCTTGTGTTTCTACAGGAATTACATCTTCATCTTGAACTGCTACTTCTTCTACCATTAATTCCTCAGGATCTGTATGTATTACTACAGAAGCTGTACTAGCTTCTTTCTTAGGAAGAGGGTTTCTTCCTTGCATCCTGCCCTTTTTGTTTTTCTTTATTCTGTGGATCTTGTCTGTTAGTTCCAACTGTTTCCTCAATTCCTTGATAATATCCTTGAGCTTTCCCACCTTCTGCTTTAATATCACAACCCTCTTAGCCTTCTTCTGCAACGATTTGTTTTCTTTCTTTAATTTCCTAATTTGTTTCTGGCTTTTGGTTGATTTATGTTTATGGGGGATCTCGAGGTCTTCTTCATTTCGACTAGCAGATGGTTGTCCCTCTGTTTCTTCCATATGCTCTGGTTGTCCAAGAGGGTCTCTTGTTTCAAAAAGGAATTCCTCCTGTGTTGTGTCGTCTCGAAAAGACATTTCAATGTCAGGAAAGTCTTTAGTTGGTTTTGAAGTGGAGGCTGGTTCTAGTTCTTTTTCCATATTATGTTCATCCCTGTCATTCCTAAATTCCCCAAAACCTAAGCTATTTCTATCTCATAGCTCTTCAAAAAGTGTCTTGTCAGGTGCTTTTCTACAAGTTGGGTGTCTCTGTGATTATCCTTTTGTGCTGTCTGCTCTGCTTGCTCAATTGCTTGAACATTTTCCTGTAAAGGTTGTTCTATGAAATTCTGAAGTTCTTCAGGGTGCTCTGTTGCATCCTAAACTTCTTTATTTTTTTCCTGGATTTGTTTGATTCTCTTCCTTGTCCTAGTGGGGGATCCAGGAGCAACCATTGTTCTCTTATTTATTTTTGTTAATGCTTGAGTCTGTGAGGTTTGGGCCTCAGTGATTTGAGCAGGTTCTACATCAATTTCGATCTGAGGTGGTGTAATTTCTCTTTGGGTGCTGGTCACCTGCTCCAGTTGTGGAGGTCTATTGGCCTCAATGATTTGAGCAAGTTCTGCTTCAACTTCAATCTGCAGTGGTGGAATTTCTCTTTGGGTGATGGTCGCCTGCTCTAGTTGTGGAGGTCTATTGGCCTCAATCAAATTCTCCCAAGTCAACTAAGTTTGACTCAATGCTTTATCCACTATTAGTTTTACTAATCTGTGGTGGCTATTGACAGTAACATGATCCTTGGACTTTTGTGTTCTCAAGGCAACTTCATGTAGTATGGTATGCAAGAAGAAAGGTAAATTAAGTACTAACC
>SNQJ01S0121066.1:8165-21307 GCA_010110895.2 Picea sitchensis
TCATAGTGAAACAGAGGAAAAACTATACCTGAATAGATGTCTATTAAGTGAACTGCAGTAGATGTATTACTAAATTGTAGTCATTCATTCCTTAAACACCATAGCATGAATAACATGAATTATAATAATGAAAGTAGAAACATATAGAAAAAACATAAGTCAAAGAAATGAGAAGTAGAATCTTTGTCTTCCTATAGAAATTTCTATTAAAAAGTCTCTCTTTATATCCGACTAGAAAAAACCCTTTTCATATCTCAAATGTATTTATTTATACAATTTTTTCTTAACCAAAATTGGTTAGACTTCCACACTTCTAGATCCTAAAATAGAAGAAAATATTTTGAATACTAAACTAATTGAATATTACAAAATATTTTAGCATCTTTCATGTTTATGGAAACCTCATCACTTGTTGGCTACTTGAAGGATTATCTCCTCATTTTTTTCTCATAGATGCAATTACCTCCTGTTAATCCTTGTATTGAGAGTGAAAAATTAATAATGAAACTACAAACTTCGAGGGATATGTATTAACATTCAACTCAAAGTTAAAATAATTTCTATCTACCAATGGTAAATTCTTTTGAACTCTAATTGCAACTTGCTGAGTAATTTGACACTGTAAATTGTGCTTAACTAGGAAATCATTTAAAATCTGCAAGTTAACTTGAGTCATTTGTTGAATGATAGCCTCATATTTTTCTTTGCTCTTCTTCAGCTCTCATTTCTTCTCATTTACATTAAGAGTCCCAATTATGGAATGAGCATCACCAAGGTCAATTTCATCCATCTCTACATCTACAACCAATAAAGAATTTAAACATGCTTCTTTGTCTTCTTTGGCCAATCTTTTACTTTATTCCATGTTATTTTCCCAAGTTTTTATTTCCATTTCACTCTTTAAGTATTCAAATTATGTAAACTAAGTAATTCCTGGTACATTTATACCATGATTCCACATCATCAATTCCTAAAACGTAGATCCTGTATTGACCAATTTTTTTTTATCAACAATGATTTGTAATGAATCATTGATGATAAGATACTGTTTTTTAATACTTTACAAACTTTCACAGAAATTTTCTTGGGTTGACTGGAATCTATCAATAATTTCTAGGGCTTGTTTCTTAAAACAAGGAATATCAACAATTGCACCTTCAAACTTTTTTACTTGATCTCTTAAACGAACTATTAATGAATCCTTCTAAAAAAAGGGTATTCTTACTCATTTGTTGATCTTGAAGATTTATTCTCAGTTTCTCTTCTAGTTGTTTGATCTGTTGATCATAACTTTGCCTGACCTGAGCTAGTTTAGAATTTACTTTTTCTCAAATAATCACCTCTATTTGTTCAAATCATTTTGCAATTGCTCAATTAAAATATCTTTCTGATTAATCTTTTCTCTTAAATTTTCCACTAGCCACAAGTTATTATTGAAAAATCTCCCATAGAATCAACTACATGGTTTTCAAATTCAGAGTCACTCTATCCCTAATCATAAAATATCATCCTTTGTATTTTTCTGATTACTCCTCCTTTCTTTTGAATCTCTCTTTGCACAATAGTTTTCATTTTCTTGCTGAAGAACCAATTTGATGATGGAATTTCTTCTATACCAATAGGTGTCAAATCTTCAACTTTTACTACCTTTGTACCATTTATCTCAAAGATTGATGCAAGAAGAGTTAAGGAAGGAATGGGAGATGCAAGTGCAGTAGATTCCCCTTGAGTAGTACTATCTTTTAAGGGAGTTCTGGTATTTGAAGTAATATGAGGGAACATATGCTCATTCTTCATAAAATCTTCAAACATTGCTAATGTTTCGTGTAAAGTCTTACCTGGTAGAGTTGGTTCCTTCATTGTTGTATCTTTTGATGATGTCTCTCATATTTTATCATCTTCTTTGGTTTTGACCTCGGGAAAATCATGTTTCTTGGGGTAGGATGATGGTAAAAATTATGAAGATGGATTTCCATTATGAGTAAGACTTTTCTCTTCTCGTAATATATTTGGCAAACAACTTTTCCTGTGTTTTTGAAAATTAAGAAACTATGATTTTTCTTTGTCAGAAAGATTCTGGATCCTCGATAGAAATTCATCATATAATTTTACTCCTTTGAAAATATCATCAAGTGGAGAACCTTCATGAAAGTAATTTTTCATATCGATCTGAGACAAACTATTTTCCACTACCTTATGTGGATCATGTCTTTTGAATTCAATAGAAGATAATGAAATGCCTTCTAAGGATGAATATTCAACCTTAGCATGTCTAAAATCTAACAAAGAATATTCACCAACCTATATGTGATAAGTTTTCCATACCTTCTTTTGTGTTTCCTTGAATTCCTCGATTATGCCCACATAAACGGTTTGGTATGCTACTTCTTTGCAAATGATTCTATATGGGAAAAAAATTGGTAAAGCATGAGGAAATGGAAAGCAACGATAAACTATGATATAGGAAAAATTGTCCTCAATATACCATTATGAAATTGTACCTAAATTCCCCATAATTTGTTCAGATATCCTGGGAGGAGGGTTTCCATGTAGATATTCATGAATCGATATGATAATATTATGGAAAATTTCATAAAAATAATATTTTTCATTTTCTTCCCATAGTTTAGAATGATAGAAATGTATTGGCTCAGAATTGTTTGGAGTCCAACTCCAAATCATCAATGCGAAAGGGGGTTTATAACATATAGCATCCATAATATATGATGACATATAAAAAGGATTTGGTTCACCTTTAGACCTATGAATTGTATAAACCCCTATCTGTTTGACCAGGTTATCAGACAACAACTTTCCCTAATTAAAAGTGAAACCTAATGCAACTTCATGAATAATAGGGACCCAATCAACTGTGAAATGTGTAGGGTTTTTCTTTCCATACATCCTACAAAGAATCATATCTATGTACACAATATGTGCATCACACAAATTTGTAGAATATACACCATGACAGTCTGCTTTAATTTTTTTTTCATTTCCTCACCAAGTGTTAACTATATCATGGACACTCCTGTCATAATCTACACATTCCTCTTTCTCACACTTCTTTATAAATTTTGCATTCCAAACATATTTGGGATTATTGGACAATTTATACATTATTTGGATATGTTCTAGTCGAAACGAGCCGAAAATAGTCCTTTGATGGGTATAGATGGTCCTAGTTGGTATATCCACATGATCCAAAGCCTAGTGTATCATCTCTTTCTAGGGAAGTAATTGTGGTCATGTTGCAACCTTATGCAATTCTGATTTGGAAACCTTCTTGAGATTGTCTATATTTATAGCATCTTCCTCCTTCCTTTCATCATAAAAAACTGTGGATTTCTCTTCCTCAAGGATTTTGTAAACATGTGCCCATGATTTAATGCTTCCTCTTAAACCAATAGTAGTATCTAAAAACAGATCAAAATTTGGGCTTGGCACCTCTACAGACTGGTCATGGACCTTCTTTTTCGCTCCACTATGAGGGGCCATGACTTCTCATTGACAATATTCACTCCTATAAGAAAAATAATTCTTGTGAATGTGCAATGCAGAGACAAGGTGGATTTTTTAATGCGAATGCGAAAAAGAGGTCGAGTTCAAAATATTTTATCAAATCATAATTAAACACACCATTAATTCTACCTTTAGTATCTCTCATTTGATCGACAGGGTCATAATGCTAAAAGGGTGGTAAATTTATTACTTGAGGGTGACATCTTTATATGTATATCTTATCCTAATCAATTTTAATTATCGTTAATAATTTGTCTTATCAAGAATAAGTACTATGGTACTTCAGTAATTTAGGTATATTGAATAGATAATGTTAAAGTTATCCCAAAAGGTTGAAATCATGAAGTGGTTACTTACCCTTAATCAAGATTTATTATTTCTTGCTTAACCTTTTATATTCAGTTCTTCGGCACTTCGACACTTCTTGAACTCATTAATAATATGATATCCCAGAGGACAATCTTCCGGATTGACATGGCAAGATGATGTCACATTTGATGATGTGTCGTGAGAATATTTGTGACACATGTCATCCTGAAATGTGAGAATTACATGTCCGAAAATGCCTAAATTAAGTTTCACACGTTTCCACATGTAACAAATTCCAGGTGGCATAGGACATGTTAGCTGAGTATTTTCCCTTATGAATGTGTCTTTCATAAATTCGGGGCTCTGGAGTTTCTTGACTTCAAGAATTAGAGGTTCAACATTGAGCTTGAAATCCTGAAATGCGAAGTCCCGAATTTTTGTTTAAGGGAAAGGATATAATGTTGGATTTATTTTGGGCTTTAGGAATTTGGGGATTTGGGATAACTTGAAACAAAACCTTTGAATAACATCAAAAGATGAAGTCCCAGAATGGAACCACAAACAAGAATATTGCATGAGTAAAACATTGCACAACTTTGTATCCCTAAAATCTCGTGAATCGACGATGTTAATATGCGTTAGGATTGACGGTTTAGGATGGATCTGCCATGTCAAAACACAAACAAGAAATTCTAAAGTGAAAATGTATTAATTAATCAACAAAAATAGGAACAATTTAAGAAGGGATTCAAATTCAAATCTTTATTTCATATTTTGACTTATGTTCTAACATATGATCGAAATGGGGATGGCGACACCATATGAGGCAACAAAGAACTATAGACCAAGTTTCTTTTATTGGGTAAATGGAGCCATTATTATTTTTTTGTTGAACTAAATACTTTCTTTCTTTTAGAAATTTAATTCTATATAGAAGTAACCAAAATGACCATATATATAAATCTTAGAACACACTTAGTGATAAATCTCAAGTCAAGTTAATAAAGATATTTTTTTCAAATTTTACTCAAAAATTATCCAGGATAATCAAACTAAATTTAACTAGAATATCAAAATTTTACTGACGTAGTTTTATCTCAAGGTTATAAAGATATTATGTGGATTTCATTAAGGAAACCTAATTGGATCAGGACATAAGTATCATTGAAAAATAACTAATTAACAAAGTATGTAATGAAGATATGTAAGACATCCTTACAAACATCATATATATTGCTTCATTGCTAGAAGGCATGTCCAATACCCCAATGAAGTTATCTATATACCCCATATTGAATTTCCTTTTCACCACTTCAAAAACGTGCGTTCATTTGATTCAGATGAAGGAAATCATTGTATGAATTTCCTTTCATCATCTCTTTTGGAAAATATGGGGGAAATCATTTTATGAATTTCCTTTCACCATCTATCTTATTTAATTTTATTACTTTGAAGTGGGGGAAATCAATGTATCCAAGATACAAGGGATGACATCCATTTTTTTATCTGATGTAAAGTTGGTTTGTCTACATTTTTAGAATACTCTTAGATTAGTTTTCTTCCAATTCTAGGTATACCTTTACCTATGGGTAAGTTATATGTGAAAAGATTTATTTTTAGGGATCAACCTTGAGCAAACTCACTAATTATAATCTAATATTAAAGATAGATTTACTAGGATTAGCCTATATATACCTTTCAATTAGAATCAAGAAATGTATAAGATATTTTCCAGACTTGTTAAAATAGCATGCTTTAATTTTCTGATATTGGATAAATTTATCATTTCTATAAAGATTGATATGATTAAATAAGAAAGAAAATATTATTTTTCACTAGTAACAATATTGTTACTAATTTTATTAACTCAAAAACAAATCAATAATACAAATAAACTTTGCTTTCTCTAAAATACACAAACATCAAATTGAATATACTTATATTTTCTCAACAATCAAAAAACTCAAATATAAATTGAATATACTTATATTTTCTCAACAATCAAAACACTCAAATATCCGTAATTGGATTATAAATCATCAATGATGAGTTTGTAAACCAATTAGGATTTAAAAGAGAAGGAAAATAAAATTAAATTCCAATGTAAATTCAATCCATACCGTTATCTACAATGGAAAACTATAATTAAAGAAAACTACTGCATAAAATGTTTTAGATAACACCCATTGATAGGAGTTTCAAGAAATTCTGCACTTAGATTCTGAAGAGAAAATGATTTTTTTCCCTTCAACTACTACAATTTTAAAAGGACCAAACCAGATATGATCAAATTTCCCATGGTTTCCAGTATCTTCTCTTCTAGCTTCCCATTTTAGCACCAAATCTCTTAGAAAAAAAATATGTCTTTAGATTATTTGTCAAAAATAGCCTTCATCTTGTCTTGGTACCCTTGGAGTTTTTCATTAACCTCTTCTCTGGTCTATTGCACCTCAATTAATTGATTCATTTTTTTTGTGAAATTATTAGTTTCTTCACCAACAGCCTTCCATAATTTCATTATAGGAAGAGCAAGATTAATAGGTAAAATAAAATCTAAATCATAAATCAATTGAAATGGTGACATACCTATTGATCTCTTGGTGTTTATTATGTTTTCCTAAAGTGAATATTTCAAATGAATATGCCAATATTTTTTATTTTCAATCAAAACGTTTTTAATTGTTCTGATCAAAATTTTGTTAGAAGATTCTGCTAGTCCATTCCCTTGAGGATAATAAGCTATAAAATGACCCAAAATAATATTATATTTCTTACAAATGTTAATCATAGCAATAGATTTAAAATCTTGTGCATTATCTGTAATTATTTTCCTTGGACAACCAAATCTTTCTAAAATATTTTCTTCCAATAAATTAATTACCTCTATGTCTGTAGCATTCCTGGTTGGAATAGATTCTACCCATTTATAAAAATAATAAATGGCAGTTAGGATCCATTTATGTTGTGCAATGAATTGAGGGTGAATTTCACCAATGAAGTATAAATCCCATTGTTGAAAAGGAGATTCATTTTTAATACGAATTAAAGATAAAGCAAGGAGATTTTGTTTTCCATCAAATAGATGGCATTCTCTACAATCCCTAACCTTAGCATTCACATCAATGAAGAGTTTTGGCCAGTAATATCCTTCTCTTAGAATTTTGTACATTTTTTCTCTCCAAGCATGATTCCCCCCACATATTCCTCGATGAAATTCTTCAATAACACCCTATGTTTTAGACTCTATAAGACATCTCAATAAAAATTCCAAAGGATCTTTTCAATATATTTTACCGTCAATTATGCAATATTTCATTGCTTGAAGTTTTAATGTCCTTGCCTTTGATGGAGTCATATCAGAAGGGCATTGCAGATTAAGAAGATATGAAACTATATCATTGTATCAGGGAGAAGCATACAAGTTTTCATCTATTTGAGTTCTTGGCACTTGATCATCAATTTCTTCAATATCTGGTAAAGGATTTTTAGAATCAAAGTGATTTATTCCAATAGCTTTAAGATTAGATTCAACAAGCAATTTTGCTAAACCCTATCCTTTTACGAATTTAGTTGGATTGATATCCAGATCATATTCTTGAATCTTTTTCCAATCGCTTGCCTCTTTTTCCATCACTATCGGGTTGCACTAAGATTTATTTGACAATATTGGTGGGTACATATGCTATCACTTTGGAATGTAATATATATGTTCTGAAATCTTTAAGTTATTTAACCATAGCATATACCTATTTTTCTAAAACATCATATTTCAATTCTTCATCTCTTAGGATTTTACTAAAAAAGGAAATAGGTTGTTCAAATACATCATTATTTTTTTGTAAAAGAACTATTGCAACTATATGTTCATATGGAAAAGAAAAGATTAAAAATTCCTTCTAATAATCTTGACTTACTAGCACTAGTGCTTCTCCTATGGATTTTTTGACTTGTTGAAAAGATATGTTGGCTTCACTTGTCCATTTCACTTCATTGTCCTTCTTCATCATATTTGTAATCAATTTAATAATTTCAGCAAAATTTGGAATGAATCTTCTCAAGAAATTGATTCTCCCTAAAAAAGATTGAATCTCTTTTTTGTTTCCGCTAAAATTAATCTTATCAATAACTTCAACCCTTTGTGGATCAATTTAATTCCATATGTTGATACAATATGACCTAACAACTTTCCTTCTTGCATAGAAAAATGTGATTTGTTAGGATTTAGAGACAAACCATATTTTTTACATTTATCAAATGTTTGTCTAAGGTGTTTCAAATGTTCTGCATTAGAATTGAAAAAACCTGTCAGATCATCTAAATAAATAACAAAAAAATTATCTCTTTCACCAACAAAAGCTAAGTTCATGTCTCTTTGCATTCATCAAACCAAATGTAATTTTATCATACATAAAAGTTCCCCATGGCATAGTAAATGTATTTTTTTCTTTATCGTCCTCATGAAAAACTATTTGATTATATCCCGAAAAACCATCAAACATAGATATTTGATTTTCCCCTACTACCTTTTCAAGAATATGATCCATTTTTTGGAGAGGGTAATTATCTTTTAATGAATATTAATTTAGGTTTCTCAAATCCAGACATAATCTTATCTCCCCATTTTTCTTTCTAACTGGAACTAGATTAGCTACCCATTCAGAATATCTCAAAGGTACAATAATTTTTGCATCAAGATGTTTCTTAACCTCCCTTTATACTATAGGAAAAATAATAGGATTGATATGTCTGAGCTTTTGTTTGGAAGGCTTGACACCTAGTTTTAAAGGAATCTTATGCTCAATAAAAAAAGTATCATAAGTTTTTTATTAAGCCCTAAATAGTGGCACATTACCCCTTAATTGGGGCATATTAAATTAGTAATTTTATTTTATTTATGTCGGCTTGGGTCCATTATTTGTAATTGTACCTCCTAGTCTCCTGTATATACCAAGGAGACCTTTTAATTTGGAATCATCTGGTATTTGGAAATTTATGTGGTGTATAAGGAGGTTTCCCCCTCAAAGAGTCTTATTATCTGAAATTATGTCATTTTCAAGGCATTGAGTACTTATGCTGAGGTTGTTTTATGCTATTTTGATATTTGGTTCTTAACATTTTGTATCAAAGCTCAAGGTCTTGGGGTTTAGCCGCTACATCTGAGACACCTTGGAATTTTCTCTATAATGTTTTTTATATGAATTTTCAAAAGGAAACCCTTGGAGGATATTTATTAGATGGATCAAGGTACGTGTGGTTCAAATTTCAACTCCTAAGGATTTATAATTTCAGAGATATATCTTGTTTAAAATAGTTCTTGAATAATCCTGAATTTAGTCATCGCATAATTTTTACTATAAAATTGTTTATGTAATGTTTCAGACCCTAACACCGGGAGGATATTCATTGAAATTATCAAGGTAGATGTGATAAAAATTTAAGCTTTTGGGGCATCCTACTTTTGTAGATACACCCTGTGCAAGATAGGGTATCTGACTAGTCATATTAACTAGTCTCAAACAAGTCTTTCAGGTAAAATAGTGATATATTATTGAAGTGAGTATCCAAATTAAGTGAGACCAGTTGCATTGGATAATGGAAAGTTTGTAGTATTTTTGGTACAAGTTTCAGAATCAAATATCAGATATTGTGTTCTTGGCATGCTTTACAAGTATGCTCTCCTGGAAGGGACAAAAATCAGCAAGGTGTGGGGAGGTTACCATAACTTCAACTTGGAACATACAATTTTGATCATACCTATGGCATTACAGACAAGACGTATCAGATAACTACAAAAAGAAATTTCCAAACCCACAAGCCTGAAATTTTGGAGATATAGGAGAAGAACGATTGTCTAGAAGAACCATCTCAAAATCAAGGTTTAAAAGTGATACTTGACCAAAATGCCACAAAAAAGGGAACTTCTACACTAAATAAGCATCTAGACAGTCCTACTTGGACTCTTGATGAAGGCAAAGAAATGCACATGGACATAAATGGTTGCAAAGAGACAAATAACAAAATATGAACTACAAGGGATGATGGATTCATTTGAAGCTAAGTTGGAGGAAATAATGGAGTACTAAGATGGATGGTTTAAAGGAGATCATGGAAGGATTAAAAATTTCCTAATAGAGAGGCACATCAGGATTATTTGACTGAAATGGATTGGAGATATAATAAAGAAATGCAGGAGATATCATAGATATTCAATAATATAGCTTTAAATATGTTGAGAGATGCAACCATAAACAAAGATATCATTAATACACAACTTCTATTAATGAAAGAAATGTACGGTGTAAAATCTGAGTGAAAGACTTCGCTAGAATGGTGTGACTTATCTAAAGAAGAGATGTGGCAACTACTAGCGTGCATAGCAAGAAGATGATTACAATGAGGCTCGGAAGACCTTTTTACAATAGAACGAAATGCCAAAATTCCTAGACATAAAAACTGCCCTAGGAGACAGAAGTGCCAAAAGTCGTGTGGGCCCGTTTGGGTAAGTTAGTACATCAACGTCAGGGGTGCATTGGCTTTGCATCGATCTTAGTTTAAGTGATGTGTGATAATGGTTGGAAAGGTATCATCGAGGGAGTTCATTTTGGGAATTATTCCTTTGGCTATCATTGAGAACCTAGATCTCGAAAAGACTTCATTTAGACCCTCAAATGTCTGGGAAGTTAAAACACACCAAAAGCCAAGTAGAATTGTCAAGTGCCGGGAAACATGTTTTGGGCGGAGTTGGAAAGGTGGGTGTGCAAATATCCCACTGGATCAAGGCCTGAAAAGTTAAAATGTGTATCTAATGAGAGTCATGATGAGGACACAAGACAATGAATCAGAATGGAGAAACTCCAACTTTGGGTTGAAGACCAACCACTTTCCTAATATCGATATGAGAAAATTTGATGGAAAGGATCAATCCGGATACTAAGATGGAGCAATTATTTGATATACATGGTGTGCCACACACACAAAGTGCAGTTCTTCTATATATTTAGAACCCAATAAATTTGTGTGACATCGATGGATTTGTTCTTACAAATCACTTTCGTTACTTGGACAACTTTCATGGAAGAAATGATAACACACTATGAGGATACATGGAGAAATACCTTCTTCTTCAATTTATAAATCTCGGCAAAGGGTTCAATTCTGCGGGCGGTAGAGAACTTCTAAGATAATGAATATAAGATAGCGCATATTCAAGATGAACACTTGATTGATGTATTCATAGGAACTTTAAGGATAACATTAAACATAGAGGTTTTCCTTTGGGAACCCCAAATCATTGGAGGCCATTCAGGGGTGAAATGTTGTTGAGAAATGAAATATGGCTACTTATATGGGGACCACTCCTAACATCTGTCGAGAGAGAACAAATTATTTGATATACATGGTGTGCCACATACACAAAAGGTACGGATTTCTTCTATATATTTAGAACCCAATGAATTTGTGTGGTATCAATGGATTTGTTCTTGCAAATCACTCGTCACTTGGACAACTTTCATGGAAGAAATGATAGCACACTATGAGGATACATGGAGAAATACCTTCTTTATTCAATTTATAAATCTCAAGCAAAAGGGTTCAATTGCGGAGCACATTGAGAACTTCTAAAGATGAATATAAAGGTAACATATATTCAAGATGAGCACTTGATTGATGTATTCATAGGAACTTTAAAGGATAACATAAAACATGAGCTTTTCCTTTGGGAACCCAAATCATTGGAGAATGCATTCAGGGTGGCGAGAAATGTTGAAAGTAAAAATATGGCTATGTCTACTAGAAGGACCACTCCTAACATCTATCGAGAGAACAATGTTCCTTCTTCTAAAACACCTCAACCTACAAGGTTGACACCTCAACAATTGGAGGAAAGAAAAGAAAAAGGTTTATTCTTTAATTGTGATAGCAAGTACAGTAAGGGACATAGGTTTGGTGAGAATAAATTATTCTACATAGATTGTGAAGAGGAGGAAGAACAAGAACAATAACAAGAACCATCTCAATGTGAAAACGTAGAAGAGATTTCTTCTAAAGAGTTGAATCCCACGATATCATGTAATGCATTGGATGGAATTAGCACTCCTCAAACCCTCAAGATCGAAGGATATATCAAAAAGAAAAAGGTAATAGTCAAATTGATTCTGGTAGTACTCATAATTTCATTCACTATAAATTACCCAAAGCTCTCAATTGCTCTATATATCCAACGACATATTTTCAAGTAACGATTGTAGATGGAAGAACTATCAATTGCTCAGGAAAATGAAATAATAACAATCTTACTATGGGGGAATATGTAATGAATAGTCCAATGATTTCTATACCCATGGGTGGCTCTGATGTCATACTAGGATTCCAATGTTTACAATCATTGAGAACAATGGCTTTTAATTTTCAAGAAAATTTCATGAAATTTTCATTGGAAGGAAAAGAAATTGAGTTAAGGGGTATCACAGGGAAAACCAGTAAGGTGATAATCTATGATGGCATGAACAAATTATTGAAAAAGGGGCATCAGGGTGTAATTCTAGAAGTATTCTCACTAGATGTTCAAACATCTAAGCCATCTATTCCCCTAGATCTACAAGGGATCATTGGTAAGCATTCCAAAGTATTTGAAGATATTCCAAAAGTTCTTCCACCCACTCAAAATCATGATCATGCTATTCACCTAATTCCTTGGAGTGTTCCTCCTAACATAGGGCCTTAAAGATACCGTTATTCCTAGAAGAGTGAAATTGAGTGTATGGTTGAAGAAATGTTAGAGGCTGAAATTATTAGACCTAGACAAAGTTCTTACTCCGCACCAGTGGTAATGGTACTCATGAAAGAGGGCTCATGGCATATGTGTCCAAATTATAGAGATCTCAACAAGATCACTATTAAATATCATTTTCCCATTCCTGTCATTGATGAATCGTTAGCTGAACTACATGTATAAATCTATTTCACAAATTTTGATCTTCGTTCAGGGTATCATCATATTATAGTGAAGGAAGCATATATCCCAAAAATAGTATTCCGAACTCATGAAGGCCATTATGAATTTTTGGTCATGCCTTTTGGCCTTACGAATGCACCTTCCACATTCTAAGGGTTGATGAATTCCATTTTCAATCCCTTCCTTCGAAAATGTTTGTTAGTATTTTTTGATGATATACTAATCTATATAAAGTCTTGAGAGGATCACGTGCGACATATTGACAAGGTGCTACAACTACTAAAGGAGAAAAAAATATATGCCAAACCATCCAAATGTTTCTTTGGGGTGAAGGAGGTAGAGTATTTGGGTCATA